>APFE031186281.1:19936-97818 GCA_000404065.3 Pinus taeda
GAATGTCTTTGTTTATTGCATAGTGTCATCTATATGCCTATCAGCAAACATAGATTATTAAACATTGCACTTAAAGAATAGAAGCTTCCCGGGATAAAATATTCATTTACGTTTTCGTTCGTAGAATAAGTCCTCCATTTATTATCACTTATTAGAAAACCAATCATTCATTCACCCCCTTTTATTCATTATTGGGAAACTGGTCCCATTATATCCAGTCGGAGCCACCATCCCAAACAGAAAAGGAGATGTATTAAGGTCCAGACCGGGTGGTTATCCCCGATGTTGATGTAATGATTTTCGGGGCATCAACAGGTCTAGAAATCCTCAAGTTCAACTAATTCATGACCTTCTTGGTCATGACACAAGATGATGCCCCAGAATCAAACATACAATTATGCAAAAGTAACCCATTAACCAACAATGTAATAAAGAAAGGTTGATGGTCCCTGTTACCTATGGCTCTACACATATCACTACTTTGCAAAATGATAGGGGTATACCCACATCCATCCTTATCGAAATTTGAAATTTCTTTCACATGAGGTGCAACAATGGCTTTCAACAACTTAAACCTTTGGAAGGGAATCTTTAGGATTTCAGGCATAGGTACTAAAATCTTTGCATTGTTTTTCAATCCTCCCAATTCAATATTTAAACTAAATGTGGGTGGAGTGAAAATTTTAGGGGCATTTTGATTTCTTTCCTTGTTCCTTGCCCTTTCTCTATCTTTGGTTCTCTAAAATCTGATTCAATGAAGCCTTTTCCCCATATAATTCAGTGATCCTATCCAACTCTTCAAAGTTATTCACACTATGGGAAGAAGGGGACTTCTTATTTATCTTTTGGCTAGTCTCCACAACTCCCATCCAATTTTCCATGGACAAATAATGCTCTTTGTCAACCACATTGATTTCTCACTTGCCTAACCATTCCTCCTTCCAAAATCCTAGTTGAGCAGTGGTTGGAGGGTAGCAGCATCTAGACATCAACAGTGTGACAAGAGATGACAGGGTGCTATCGCAGGATGTGCAATAGAGCACTAGAATGCATTCCTTGCTAAGATGGAGTGTTGGTTTTTGTAGCATTGGATGTGTTCTAGCCACGAAATTTTGTGGAGAGGCTAGAATACATGAGATCTTCAAAACCCAGAAATCGTTTCAGAAAATTCCACCAAGAAATGACTTAATTAGATTATTGGTCAATTTTAAAATATTTCCTAAGTCTAAACTTAGGCAACGTGACTAATTAATCAGAATTAATTAAGTCAAGGCATGAATGATCTAGAAACTCACACAGATTGACTTCAAGTTAATATTAGCTATCGATTAAGATTTAATCTTGGCCGTTGGAGTCCCAAAAAAGGATTATAAGAAGAAGCCGATGGGCACTTGGAGAATACACTTGAGCAGTTCGATTTCATGAGCAGATCGATTTCCAGAGTAGCAGCATTCAGTTGCAGGAGAGAGATCCAGTGAGATCGAAGAAGTGATCCAGTGGAAAGATTTTCCAAATCCGGAGAGGCAGCAGCAAGTGAGTCGAATTATCCCAGAAAGGCAGTGTTGAGGGACTGCGCAGTGCTTCAGTCAGGCAAATCGATTTGGAGAGAAGGAAATTCGTTCTCAGTACTAGAGGTTAGGAAGGATTCCTAGAGGACCAGAGAGACGATTTTCTCAGCTTCCAAAAGCAAAACGACTTCATCAGAGCCCAATCTGAATCAAGCCGTCAAGCCAGCTACGCAGAGCAACGCAGAGGCTAATGTAGTGCTCCAAGAGGCTGAGTTTTTGATAGGGAGAGTCCAACCAGAGATTGCTTGTGGGAGAAGGGTAATTCCCTTCAGTATTTTACTCAGATTTTCTTGTTGTTTGGATTGCCAGTTGGGCATTCATAGATGTACTCAGATTTCACTGCTGCATAATAATATAAACCCTCACTGTTGCACCAGTTTTCCCAAGTTGGGTTTTTCAGGGGACATTGATCCAAAAATAACTATGTAAATTTATGTGTGCGCTAGCATTTCTTCCAACGTTTATTCTTCCGCAATTTTATTTGTGTAAGTTGCAGTGTGAATTATTCAGTGTTTGCTATAGGAAATAGTGAATAAATTGTTAATTAAAAATAACAATTAGGTGAATAATTTCTAGTTTTTACAATAGGATTTGGGATTCCGAATTTTCACAGATACCTGCAATAAAGCTCTGTGGAAATCTTGAATTGGACTCCCCAAATTGCCTCACTAGGGAGACACTGGAAGTTCTCTAAAATGAGGGTGGAATTTCTACTCGGAAATTCCTTGTGTTGAACAACACGGGTTGTCTTGGCTAAGCAACTCAAAAGGACTAATTGTTGAATTATCAAATGACCAAAGATGTCAAAATCAGGCTCTCCTCTATTTATAATTGTTGCTCCCTTTTCTCCTTGTGGCCCCCACTAGTTTGAACTCCTTTTTTTATGCCTCCTCCCTTGGTTCGATTTTCCCAGGGGGTTCGAATTCCCCTTTTTGGGTGGCCCCCACATCCCACTACAAATTTAATTTTTCTTCTCTAATGTTTTGGAGCCTCCTTTTTCTCCAAAAATTAAGTGGAGTCTCCATTACCCACCTTTCCTAAGTTTTAAATGCCAAAAATATTTCTTATTGCCAAACTTGCAAAAATGATGATTTTATTGAGAAAATTATTTATTGGGGACATGACAACATGGCAATGATGACTTAATCAAAACTTGATGTATGGTTTCTTTCACACCTTTAAGAAGACACCCACTTTTATAGGGAGACTTGATGTTAACTATTGAGAATATGCCCAGATTGGAGAGTGCCCATCTTAGGAGGCTGTGATATGGACATAAATTACTCCTAAGCACATTAACTGAAACATATCTACCTAATTTAGAGGAGTGCCCTATCTTTAACGCGGGAATTTGAGTATTTTGAGGAGCATGGTGGGTGAAGTATCTAGTAGAAGAGCACCCTGACTAGAAAAGCTCACCATGAAGAGTTTAATGAATATATGAAGGAAAAGAATGATTTTCTGTAGGAACAGCCTCCATCAAAAGAAGGAAATTGGCATCTTTGGTTCATTCACATGCTTATTTCATGGTTTATTTCCCCTAGAAGAGGAGTGCCTCCCTTGATGGTTTTTCTAGGAGTTTCTTCTTTGAATTTTCTTGAGGGAGAAAAGGAAAAGAACCTTCTAAAGATTGTTTTATCATATTTTATTAAAGGAAATGTGAATCTAAGGAAATTCTAAATAGTATTTTATTGAGGTAGCTGAGAGGATGATCTATAAAAGGAGAACACTTCCATTTGAAGAAGGTGAAGGAAAGTGGAGAAAACCACCCCCCAAGAGCCCAAGTACATTGTTTCTTTGTAGGTATATGGGAGCTAGGGAAAAATAACAAGCCGAAGTGGAACTTCTATCTTTTCTATAAGTTTCCTTCATATGTTGCTCTGCTAATAGATCTTTGCTGCAGTTATCCTCGTGTTCATAGCTGTTTATTCATCTTGAAGGATAGTTTTCAGCCTAAGGAGAAAGCTAAGGTTGTGGTCTTTGACCCTCCTTACCCAAAGACGTAATTCTGAAATTAAATGAAGAAAAAGGCTGCACGTTATTCTATTTTCTGAAGGCTGTTTGCTATCCTCTTTAATTGATTGTTATATTGTGTATTGGTTGAAATCTATGTGATGGTGGAATAATATCTCTTAAGAGATTCCATTTCAGCTGAATATGCTAATGGGATTCATTCGAATTAGAAAGAGTATATCATTGGTTGCCTTGCTTTTCTTTTATTCTTCTGCAAACCCTCTTGTTATCATTGCTCCTACTCCATAGCTCAATTGAGAAGACACGGGCCCTCTTCACTTCCACCATTATACATCAAAATTCTAAAAACCATGTTATTCAACAAATGTGATTTTTTGGATCTGCTACAAAGGACAGATTTGTTGTCCAATCTTAGGGTTTCCCCCAAGTTGGAGAGGAGCTGGCATAAAGTAAGAAAGAAAATTGCCAAGGTGACAACAGGTAATTTCCCTCAGTGCCCCTAGGGTTACACTTCTTGCTAGGCTTTAAACATCATTTGAAGTGCAGGTTTGGGTGGCAACAGGCACAACAATATTGCTTGGCACAGAAAAAGCAAGCAAAAGTGGTACAAAACACAAGTATCTCAAGTAAAGTTAAGATGGAAGGAAACACATAAAATTGCATGTTACAAAATTGAGTGAATTTGTATTTCCAATATTATGGGTTCAGAGCTCTTTCCCAAAGTTTCAATGCTAAGATCAAAATGTGCATTCAATTATTATCGATGTGATCATAATAATAATAAAATATCTTATAAGATTATGGCAATATGTCTTAACTTCTGGAAAATTAGAAATCAAAATCTGAGAAATTAATCCATAAAAAGACCTCAACTTGGAGACAAGAGATTGCTTACTTATCAGTTTTGTCAGCCCAGATCTTGCCACCAAATGCAGTTTGTGGACCTGCATGAGATAAATCTCTTATTACTGTGAGAATAAAAATTTAAAACAATTCAACATTTTTTGCATAAAATGCAGTAGTTGAACTGAAGAAAAGACTATAAATAAATGATATTTGCATGACACAATTATTTGTCAATCAATTCACTAGGACAATTGTTATGGCCCAAATCACTAGAGAAACAAGATGACACAAAACATGGATGCTAGCCACAATTAGTGATAATCAAGGCTGGCGTAGACCCAAAATAACACATAACCTAAGGAACCAGTCTGACATACATTAGAAAGGTTAAATAAACATAACAGCACCTAAACTAGGATCACTAGGCCAATTTATAATAGGATAAGATAAGATAATTATATTAATGTCCAACAAATGACCATGAAAGTGGGTCAATGGGACTGGTAAGTACAGTGATGTCAATACCATGCAGGAGTACTTAATTCTCCTATATAAAGAACAAGAAGTAAAGTAGAAACGTGAAGTCTTTTTGCATCAAATCAAACAACAAAGGATGATGGCCTGTACTCCCTCCATTGAGGCCCAATCAAACTCTAGTAAATTAGGTCCCCGTCCCTCAAATCCATATAAAACTATGATGTGGAAAAGAGTCTCTATGAGCGACATATTAGACGATATGTCCTAAAAGTGATGCTGAAAATGTTGATTTGGGGTAGCATCGAATGTGCTCTAAGCCTAAACTTTTGCAGGCAGCCTTGGGCACAAGTATTCCAAAGAACCCAGAAAGAATTTTGGGAAATTCCACCCATAAGTGATTTTATTAAAATAATTAATATTTTTAATGGGGATCCTAAGCCTAAACTTAGGAAAATTAAAATATTAATGGGAATTAATCTAATTGTAGGTGAATCTTCTAGATAAAGACGGAGATCAAGTCCAATCGATCTGAGCCTTCGATTAGGAGTTAGTCTAGGTCGTTGGTTGTCCAACAGGAAGATATAAGAAGGGGCTTGAGGGTCATTTGGAAAACACACCAAGAGAGATCAAGAAATCGATTTTCTGAAGTGAGAAGTTCTCAGGAGGAAAAATCGATTCAAAAGATTTCTTGCAGCGGAGGGGTAGTGAAAATCCGGAAGAAGGAATTTTCGGAAAGTATGAGGCAGAGGGAGGACAGAAAGACGTCCAGAGAAAGGTTGACGTTGGCCCACGCAGTTCTGACACAGAGGCAGCGCATTCCTTGAGAGGAAGTCGAGTTTCCTGCTAAGGGAAGTCGAGTTTCCTACTAAGGGAAGTCAAGTTTCAGTTGCAGAGAGCCGGGGTGTGAGTCCGGGAGGCAGAAGATCGATTTTCTCAGGCAACAGAGGATCCGAAGGAGGGGCAGTGTAATACCCAGGAAGGGTGATGCAGAAACTGCCAAGAGTGACGCAGTTTTGAGCAAAGGCCACACAAAGGGTGACACAGAGCCTCCAGTTCAGGAGGATCATTCACTGATTCTCCCAGTTACAAGGTGAGATTATTTCACCAATTTTTTGTCTAGTATTCTCTCTGTATTGGATTGCTAGTTGAGCATCCTAGAATTGTACTCAAATTTTCTCCTACATAATAATAAAACCCTCAGATTTGCTGCACCGGTTTTCTCGCATTGAGTTTTTCCAGGGACATTTGTCCAAAAATAGCGGTGTCCTATGTGTTTGTAATTCCTTGCTCAATTTCTATGTTTTAGACTCATATTTAATTTGGTGTAGGCTGCTTCAGTAGTTTACTTCAATATTTCAAGAAGAAATCTGAAATAAGTTTGTAATGTAATTCACGATCTAGGTGAAGTAGATTCAGTTGGTTGCAGTAGGATTCCTGAGATTGTTAGATCAATGAATTTTCACATAAAACACTATCTCTCTAGAAGATTCAAGGAATCATAGACCTCGTTGATTCAGAGTTGAAGTGCATGTCGTAAACTAAAGCAAGCACCAAGGACCTGTGAATAATACCCTTGAATAAGTATATGTGGTGGTCATCTCGATCTCCTAATCTTTGAAGAAGTGGTGATGAGAGACAATCTTCTTTGATGCATTGAAGATCATGACCTTGTTTATACCTAGGGTTACTGTCAACTAATGAAGACACAGAAAAGGGCCAAGGAATCCACTGTCGCTGAAACCTATCTATGGATGAGGCTAGAAGAGCCACATCACCTGCAAACAAAAGGAAAGAAATCAAGACATGGTGTAGAAGGCAACCATCACCATCTTGGATGTGTTCAGCGAAAGAAGGACCCCAACTCATCAATGTAGATCCCAAATAATCTGAGGGATAGGGGGAAACTCTATCTAACCCCAATATTATTCTAGATGAAATCGGATAGGCCATGCGCAATGCACAGGTGACCAAGGACTGACTCATATAGACACATGATGGCTGACAACAGAATCCTTGAGATGCCAATGTATCTAAGTCATTGGAATAAATCCTCCCGAGGGACAGAATCAAAAGCTTTCTGAAACTATACAAAACAAAAAGGGACTTTTGAAGAGTGATAATGAGCTTCTTCAATGATGGCCCTAAGTCTAAGGATGCGATCAATAGTTTGGTGTTCACATCGAAAAACGGCATGTCCCCTACCTTTGAGATGTCGCCACTCAAGCTCCCTAGAGAGTTTCAAGTTGAGAACTGTAGCATAGAGCTTCAAGAACGTGTGGCCCACCATGATCGTCCTATAGTTATTGGGATTAGAGTTGGGTCCTAATTTGTGTATTGGGTGAATGATGTGATGTGACCAAGCAAATAGAAAACATATACAGACCACATGGTTGAAGAGATCAACTAAGAAACCAAAGGATGAAGATCATGTTTAAAGAATTTTTTGGAAGCCATCTTCGTCTGCTGCTTTGTTGTTGTTCATCACCCAAAAGGCCTCTCTAATGTGCTTATCTGTGAACAAGAGGCATGAAGAAGGTGCAGATGTAACCTGAATCTAGGGCTGTCCAAGGATATCATTAATGGTGGAAATATACGAGAACAGGGAATCAAGGTTAAGGTCAGACACGAGGGAAGTGGTGGGGGAAGACTATGCACCAAAAACAATTTGGGGAGTGAACAAAGGAAGTACATAAGTCCTATCTCCTATGAGATACAAAGAGACATTTCTTGCGGCGGAGAAGATAATGATAGGAGGCTTTGATGTGTTAACTTCTAAATACCAAAAATGATATATTTCACACAGCAATTAGTTTATAACCAAAAATTTATTTAACCAGTAAATTAATTTTCTGAACTGCTGAAAATAAACACATTGGTATATTTAAATTTTCACAATAAATTTGCAGCAG
The DNA here is from genome assembly GCA_000404065.3 of Pinus taeda. Lineage (NCBI taxonomy): Eukaryota > Viridiplantae > Streptophyta > Pinopsida > Pinales > Pinaceae > Pinus > Pinus taeda. Next base: position 27,711 of record APFE031186281.1, read on the forward strand.
AAAATACTTAGAAAAAACAGCCACAAACAGTACATAAATCTGCCCAATCAAATATTCCTTCACTTTTAAATTTTTGTAAAATTTAGGGCCTTGACCCATAAAGAAATACATAGAAATTACAGCAATAATTGAACCTAGAAATGGTCCACTATATTTCCGGCCTAGGGAAGAATTCGGCCCCTGAAATCAGATGTTGGAAGATGACATGCCCTTCAGAAATTTTGGCCTCCACCAGTACTTAATATGGCGTCCTTGTATGACTGTGCTCTAGAAAAAATTTGGCCCCCCTTAGCAGAAGTTTTGACCTCCCCTTTGCTCCATGTGTCCTATTGGAATTCTCAGCTTCCTCTGAAGTTTCAGCCTAAACAAATTTCAGTCCCCCCTCTCCTCTAAGTCTCAGCCTCTCTCTCTTTAACTCAGCCCTCATAATTGTCCTTCCAGAAAATCCTTGCTGCGCACTTTCTTCTTCTCTTCAGTCACCTGAGGCTCTTACTCCTTGAGAAATCTCTCTCAATCACAATGTGTGTTTTTTCATCCTCTCCTTTAGGTTATCTTTATAATTTCTCCTTGAGCCAGATCCCTAATCTCCAAAATGATGGAGAGTTAGGATTAAATCCTAATTCACTTAAATTATTGGTAGAGATTAGATCTAAGTCACTTAAATAATTAAATTATTTATCCTTAGAAATCTCAATAGCCAACATTATTCAATAAATTAATTAATGTGTTTTTCCTAAGTTAAAACGTAGGAAAAAAAATATAATACTTGCTCCTCTAGAACAAGCACCTAAAGAGAAATCTCTCATGCATGCTAGACACTTAACCTATGTAGAAGACCTTACAATGCTACAAACAACAACACTCCCTTCTAGTAAGGAAGGGATACTCCACCACCTCCAACGTGTCCCTGTAGAACACAAACTTCGCCTTCACTAGGGGCTTAATGAGAATGTCTACCACCTACTCATCTGTGGATATGTACTGCAACCTTACAACACCCCTCTCGACCCTATCTCTGATGAAGTAGTACCCAATCTCTATGTGTTTAGACTTGCCATGAAACATTGGATTCTCTTAGAGCTTAACACAACTCTGATTATCGTAGTGAATCATGGTAGGTCCCATCACAAGACCAAATAACTTGTAAGCATTTTGCGAAGCCATATAGCTTCACAACTTGCTAGATTCACATTCATGTACTAGGCCTCTTTAAGCTAAGTGCTATGGAATTTTGCTTCTTGTTGAACCATGATATCATAACTGACCCCAAACTAAAACAGCAACCCGAAGTACTCTTTCTGTCCATTATGCTCATAGCCCAATTTGAGTCTGTATAGCCCACCAATCAGACTCCATCGCCTGTGACATACTTGAGTACATACTCCATTGTACCTCTCAAGTACCTAGGAAGACAAATATCCAACCAAGTGTTGACCAAGTACACAAAGGACTATATCACTTATCAGTGGCCTGCACAATGTAGGATCCACCAACTCAAACTCTGAAGCATGTAGCTTTCTCATGTTGGTAATCATGAGGGTCGACATAAGCCTACAATCCTACATCACAAATATCTTCAGGATATCAATCACATACTTACCCTACCTAAAGAATATCTCTACTAGCTATTGCTACACCTCCAACCCTAAAAAGTAGTGCATCATTCCAATGTCCTTAATCTTAAACCCTTGAGCTGTGAAAATTTCTAAACAAAAATTCTATTACTGCAGCAACTGATTTGTTTCACCTACTTATTATTCCCAATAAGTTATTTATGAAATCCTTTCAGTAAATATTAAAATAAATTCTACTACAGATATCACACCATTATACAGAAACAAATATATGCACAAGAATCAATCACATCAACACAGTTGTTTTTGGACAATTGTCCACGGAAAAACCCAATGCAGGAAAATCGGTGCATTATTAATCTTCAACAACAGTCGCTTTTATAGAAAAATTTAAGTAGACACTGGGAGAAAACACTTGAGACTTTTCTCCGAGACTTTCTGACACCCTGGAGAGCATCCTTTCTCTACTGTGTCATTTTGTGTGGCTCTGCGCAACTCTGGTCCCTCTCTACATCATCCCTGCGTCTCTTCGATCTGCATCTCCCTCTGCGCTATCTCTAAGAGTCCCTACGTCACTTCTTCTGAGCTCCCTGACCACTGCTAATCCCCCCTCTTCCTCCACCCTGCAACTCTCCCTCTGAAATCGATCTTGTTCTCTTTGAGAATCGATTTTCCTTGAGATACTGAGTATCTGTTGGTGTTTCTCCAACTAACCCTCAAGCCTCCTCTTATACTTTTCCTGTTGAGTCTTCAACGACCGAGATTAAGTCCCTAATCAACGGCTAAAATTAGATTTGGCTTGATCCTCGTCATTTAGAACCTTCTCACCTAGTTTTATATTAATACCCATTAATATTTTAATTTTCCTAAGTTTAGACTTAGGAACTCCATTAAAAATATTAATTATTTTAATATTTCTCGAACCGGATGGAATTTCCCAAAACGATTTCTGGGTTTTGGAGATCTTATGTGCCTTAGCTTCTCAACCAATTTTCATGGCTAGAGCACATCCGATGCTACCACAAATCAACATAAGCAACGTCCTCCTTGCACATCTCTATGAGACTCTCAGATTGCGTCAAAAAGAGATCATTCAAATTGAGCATCAGGATAAGTGGATCATTACCATCAAGTACATAGTACAAGTTCGAATCCACCTCACTCTCAGTGAAGCCCAAGCCTAGTAGATACCCATCAATCCTCCAGTACCATGCTCTTAAGTCTGTACAATAGCTTCTTCAACCTACTTACATGGGACTTCCTCCCGTGCACCTCAAATCCCTAAGGTTAACACCCCCTCCTCAATGACCTTATTGAGGAAGGTTGTCTCACATCTATGTTTCACAACACGTCTAGGAGCTCGACGTTTTGGGTTGTACCAGTACCCAAAAAGCCAAAACACGGTCGAAATGCATGCACCAAGTAATCATCTACGAGAGCTAATATAGACTTGGGTTTCCTTCTAAATTGTTATCTATGGGTCTTATCCCTTTTTTTCTTGCAAGATAATGTGTTATTGACTTATTTATAAAAAAAATTACATAAATATATATACATATGATGTTTTGGACAATGTTATCATTTTTGGGAGGTAATGTTTCTAAACATAATCATTTTAGAAACTCCAAAACATTTTGGCTTTTCACATTTATCTGATTTATCCTCCACTCCATCTCTAAAGCAATGGAAATAATAGCCCTAATAGATGCATATCTAGCGACAATAGAAAACGTCTCCTCGTACTCTATTGTAATGTCCCTTTCTCAAACACATTAGTAACAGGGTGTTGCTACACAATTGTGCACATCTTTTACTAAGGAAGAGGGCCCCACACTTTCGACTTAGGGATTTAGAGGCCAAATCAACTTTATTTAGCTGCTAGTGGAATGTGGGGGCCACCCACATAGGAGTTTGAATTAGCCATTCAATATGCTTGGAGGGAGAATCGAATGGGTGGATGGAGGAGCCCACATGAGGCTAAGGGGGTCCAAGGAGTTATAAAGAGAGATCAACTCTCATTTTGTTTTCATCTTGATCATTTGCAAAAAAAACACACTTTTGTACGCTCTGCTACTTAGCGAGTCTACCGGTTGTTTAGCCATGAATCTTCCAAGCGGGAGATTCAACCTCTTCTGCGAGGGACCATCTGTGCCCGCCCTAGGGAGGCTATTCAACAGGGATTTAAGAGAGTTAAGCATAGTCACACTCTTCAGCCAACAATGCAGAGCAAGGGACTGTGTATTTCCTGGGCAGCCAGAAACACACAGGGGGAGTTAGAGCCAACAGTGAGGACCATAGCTTGCTAGGAGTTACAGGAGCTGGGAAGACTATTCATTAAGGGCATTTTTTATGGGTTTTGTAGCCAGCTAGACCGGGGTATTAGCAGTACGAATTTCTAGGCAGAGGGATTGCGCAGAGGGCTCTGGCAGCAAATTCGTGGTGCTCAGGAGAGCAGTCATCTTGACCAAGAATCATCCGGGGAGTAAGGAGTGTTAGTAGAGGTGAATCCAGCATTCTAGTGGTGTTTTCAGAGGGATTTGTAGGTTGTTTCCTGCAAGTCGATTTGGCAATAGCAATTGAGGAGAGGCTCCAAGGATGTCGAAAATCCAAAGTCAAAACGAGAGAAATTTCCTTCTAGGTTTTTCTGGGTTTTGTCCAAGGCGTCCGGGGCTGAAAGGATATAATTTTCTAGGCAGTTTTTTGGTACATTCCAACAAGTCGAAGTTTAGCAAGGCAATAGTTTACTGGGACAGCACAGTGCAGAGTGGTGCAACAACTGGGCAGCCTTCGGCTCAGCTATTTCATCACCTGGGTTTTGTCAAGCTTGTCCTTGAGACAAGCCCAAGTGCACCATTCCATTTTATATTGTACCTAGCTCTCAGATTTTATAATATATGGCTTAGCAGTTCCAAATTTACAGTGTTTTCATGGATGTCTAATGCATGTTTTTAATTTTATGCTGCTGCAATATTCATTTGTTTAAATATCACTCATATTCCTACTTAGGAACATTACAGTGGTATCAGAGCATGATCTTGGCCTAATTGTGGGTAACCAGTAAGATCATGGGAGATTTGGGCATGTATGCACAGTGACGAGTTACACCGTACACTACCCATGGCTCAAGGGAGATTCAGTATGCAGGAATTTTGGGGTGGAATCCGTTGGAGCGATGAGAGGTTGGCTCAGTGGAGGAAGGTGTCAGACCAAATCCATCCTTGTCCTTACAACAAAGACACTAGAGGTGCACAATTCATGGGAGTACAACCATCTACACTATGTGGGGAAAGCCGACAGAATCAGGGCACCAGATCTCCTAGAAAGGAGCAGGCAGGCCAGAGACAGTTAGAGGATGATTCAAGGAGACGATTTTGCTGGTGGAGACCTGGTCTTAGACATCAGGGGCCTGAGGAGGAGATTGAACATGAGGCAGAGGACACGTGAGAGTGTGAGGATCACATTGGTATACCCAAAGTGGCATAAGAGTCACCATTGTTGGAGGCCTCTTTGATAGCACCAGTTGACACCTTGGGGAAGAAAGTAGAGCATACACCCGTAGGCCCATCCATTGATGAGGTGCCAAGAGACACAAACATGTCCACCATTGAGAAGGTGAAATCCATTGTTGAGATATCTGAGGTCGTGATCGAGTTTTCAAGTGATAGTAACGCAGGACAGGATGATGAGGTGCCGAGAGATAACCCTTGATGAGGAACCGATAGGTACAGAGGCACCCAGATCTACCATAGAGTTGCGGGATGACAACCAGCTACAACAATATGGAGAGCACATAGAGGGGCATGAGCTAGTCATGGAGGGGCATTTCATGACTCATGTTGAGCCCATGGTGGAGGAGAGCGAGCAGTCTTCTTTGGGGCCCACCATTGACTTAGAGTTGTTAGATGCACAGATCGTCAACAGAATTGTAGTACTTCCAGATAATAGCTCTCTCTGGGCTTATATAGATGGGGCTTGCAACATTGCTAGACTACCTTTGCACCATGGAGAGAGAGATGCAGAAACTCCCTGACAAATTTTATGTGTTGACCGGGATGGTGAGTTGAGGCAACATGAGTTGCGCAGGGTGCAACACTCGCGGGATGTAGGGATTGTTCTATGTGCTAGAGTTTGTGCATTCGATCCCTCTCTTGGGGTTGGATTGTTCTATGTGCTAGAGTTTGTGCATTCTGAGTTGGTACCCAGTGGAGTGGGCTAGACTCATGGAGATGGTTGTAATTTGGAGTAAAGCTCAGTGGGAGCTCTCAAACATTGAGGGTGCTAGAGGCTCAAGTTAGCATTGGGATCCAAGCGAGGCTTCCTATCCGATAACAAACATGCAGGATGGCTATGGCATTGATGAGGTAGTCAACCCCATTCTTGAGTGCATGCATTCCTTAAGGGAGTTCCAGTTGATGCTAGTGGCCAGGGGGTTTGTGAGCAGACTCCAATGGTTGTTTTGGCATGTTTGCTACGCATGGGGGCGCAGGATGATTAGCATTCTCTGGCAAGAGTTGGTTGGAGGAGGTGGCATGGGTATGCCACCAGACCAGATATTGTATGGAGACAATGTTCTCCCATTGAGGTTTAGGACTCAGGGGTCACAAAGGATCAGCACAATAGAGATATCCCCCCTAGTAGGAGCGGAGTTAGGGTGCTCAGGTCTACTAGGATGGACGAGGGGACATGACATGACGCGTGTCATGGTGGGGTCACTATCAGAGTGGCAGACACATTGGCACATGCGGGGTACCATATGTTACAGGGTGGTATGATAGTAGGCAGTGGTACACAAGACTACATAGAGTCAGGTCGTAGCATCCAGTTTTTAATAGAGGGATGTGGCCTAATGCGTACAGACCCAATTTTAGGCCATAGCACCCAGTGGTGTGCAGGGCTATGCAGCAAGGAGCAGTGGCCTGCAGAGGAGCATGGAGATACAAGGTGGTATACCACAACATGCCAGTTGACACTGTGGGGTAGGAGAAGTGACTTGCATCACATTGAGGATGTGCGAGGAGTGACAAGTGCAGTGACACATGCAGGACATAAGATTATACCGGATGGTATGGCTGTAGTCGAGGGTATTCCATGGTGTACAAAGACAAGTTGCAGTATACAGTGGCATGTCGATGAGTGCAGTGCAGTGAGCGCTTGGAGCGTTACCTCCAAGGAGACTTATGGACAGTGGCAGTAGGTGTACCATTCGATGCATCTCACCTAGGATCGATGAGGACATGGTTGAGCATCTGGTGACACCATGTTTAGCGGAGATAGGGCCTCAAGGGGATTGTCAACAAATCCAAGGCAGAGACAGGGATGTCCATAGGATTACTCTTGAGTATACTGGCAGACTCTTGATCATACCCTTCGGGACATATCCACCCATCCTCCTTCGATGTTGCTTACAGTCACATAGTGTTTGGTTGTTGCCCCTTGACACTCTCCATTCAGGCAGCAAGGCATGGGAAGCTCACCCTAGGTAGTTGGATGAGACATTGCGTGTCATGGGTTGGGAGGAGACTCTCCAGTTGAGAGTCGAGACACTTGGTAGGTGCACGAGTTGACAGATACAAGCTTAGGGATAACATGGTTGATTGTCGAGGTAGCATATGTACCAACCCTAGGCTCAAACTTGGGGAGGTGATCGAAAGGGAGAGTAAGGTGCTTTTCTAGCTCGACAACTTGAGATATTAGGTGAGCATGAGATGCGAGGGATGGTAGCCCTTGTTGGTAGGATGATGCCTAGGCTTCCAGCAAGACCAGGGCACATCATTAGGAGTTGGGATAGAAGATCTTGTTGTGTGATTTGGCAGGCGCAAAGCAGTTGGTTAATCGTAACATGGGTTCTTGATGCTCAATGCCTACCTATTGGATACCTACAGGAATCAAAGATGGGGCACGAAGGAGTCCCAACAACTAGCAACATATCACAGTGACAGGCAAAGAGGATTGGGGGTTGTGCACCTCTAGTATGGTTATGGGATCCAGGGATCCAGTGGATTGGTGGGATACTCCACTGCTTTGTGAGCATGGGCAGGATAACATGCGAATTGATTCATTCACAGGCAGACACATGGGGAATCACCGAAGCCCTCACCATAGGGCGAGGTAGATTGTTGCTCAAGATTGGGGCCAGCCATGGAGGGATAGGCACTGACACTATTGGGTCACTTTGGCAGGTTGGGCCTAACCTTGATCATCACATAGATTGTGGCTAAGACCTATGCGAGAGGAGGCTTTGGTATGAACATGTTAGACAGTTAATGATGACTAGGGTGTCGTGGGGTCAGCAAGACAATTTCTTGCTGCATTGGGCACGGGACCCTAGTGTCATAGTACTTAGCAGTTCATATACCCATAGGGGTGAGTTGGTTTCTATAGGGGAGGGTCATCAATATTCTCCATCGGGTTTCAGTGATTTGCTAAGAGAGTAGGAGACTTCATCAGCATGGCAGGATGGTTAGCAAGAGGATTTCAAGAGGAGCTCATGCAAGAGAGGCTTCATCTGCATATGGGTTGAGTTGTATCTTCAAGGGCCCACAATCAGAGTGCATGGGGTGGACTATTCGGTAGAGCAGCTTCATGAGGATTTAGGCAAAGTTTTACATCGTCAGGATGCTCTACTTATTGGTGATAGACACGGGGGTTCTAATGCCCATATCTGACAGGATAGTGAATGGAGCAAGGGGAGCTTCACATTAATCAGGTTGGCTTGGGATCTTGGTATCAAGGGACTCCTTCACTATTGGATATACAATGATCAAGGACAATCCAATGGCACATTTGGGACTTGGGTCAAGTTTGCAGTAATAGTGGGGTCCGCAGTTAGAGAGGGTGTTTGTTCAGGTATTGCTTGAGCACAAGCGATGTTTGGTGCATTGGAAGAAATTGCCAGATGAGGATGCCACTTTGGAGGGTAAGCATATTTTGGAGTACCCAACGTTGAGGTTGCTTGAGGGCAAGCAACATTTGGGAGGGGAGGACTGTCATGTCCCTTCTCAAACACATTAGTAACAGGGTGCTGCTACACCAATTTTCACATTTTTTACTAAGGAAGAGGGCCCCACACTTTCGACTTAGGGACTTAGACGCAAAATCGACTTTGTTTAGTTGCTAGTGGAATGTGGGGGCCACCCACATAGGAGTTCGAATTAGCCATTCGATAGCTTGGAGGAAAAATCGAATGGGTGGATGGAGGGGCCCACATGAGGCTAAGGGGGCCCAAGGAGTTATAAAGAGAGATCAACTCTCATTTTGTTTTCATCTTGATCATTTGCAAACAAACACAATTTTGTACGCTCTGCTGCTTAGCGAGTCTACCGGCTGTGTAGCCACGAATCTTCCAAGCGGGAGATTCAACCTCTTCTTTAGGGAACCATCCGTGCCCACCCTAGGGAGGCTATTCCACAGGGATTTCAGAGAGTTCAGCACAGTCACACTCTTCAGCCAGCAATGCAGAGCAGGGGACTGCGTATTTCCTGGGCAACAAGAAACACATTAGAGCCAATAGGAAGGACCATAGGTTGTTGGGAGTTACGGGGTCTGGGAAGGTTATTCATTGAGGGCATTTTCGTTGGGTTTTGCAGCAAGCTAGACCTGGTATCAGCAGTACGAATTTCTAGGCAGAGGGATTGCGCAGAGGGCTCTGGCAGCAAATTCGTGGTGCTCGGAAGAGCAGTCATCTTGACCAAAAATCATCTGGGGAGCAAGGAGTCAGTTAGCAGAGGTGAATCTAGCATTCTAGTGGTGCTTTCAGACGGATTTGCAAGTTGTTTCCTGCAAGTCAAATTTCGCAGCAACAACTAGGGAGAGGCTCCAAGGAGGTCGAAAATTCAAAGTCAAAACTAGATAAATTCCCTTCTAGGTCTTTTTGGGTTTTGTCCAATGAGTCCAGGGCTGAAAGGATATAATTTTCAGGGTAGTTTTTGGGTACATTCCAGCATGTCGAAGTTCAGCAGGGCAACAATTTACTAGGACTGTGCAGTGCAGAGTGGTGCAACAACTGGGCAACCTTCAGCTCAGTTATTTCATCACCTAGGTTTTGTCAAGCTTGTCCTTGAGACGAGCCCAGGTGCACCATTCTATTTTATATTGTACCTAGCTCTTAGATTTTATAATATATGGCTCAGCAATTCTAGATTTACAGTGTTTTCATGGATGTCTAATACATGTTTTTAATTTTATGTTGCTGCAATATTTATTTGTCTAAATATCACTTATATTCCTACTTAGGAACATTACATCTACTCCCTTCTTCTAGGAGAACTCTCTTACCACAAAACTCACCTTATACCTCTCGACATTGACATCAACAACATGTTTGATCTTATGTATCCATCAAGAAGTGACCACTGATTTCCCCTCAGACCTTGTCACAATCTCCCAAACATCATTCTTCATGATGGAGTTACACTCCACCATGGCATCCCTACAAACTTGTTGGTTTGCTGCCTCCACAAATGGAAGTCTTGAACTCACTGATGTTGCTCATCAAGGCCATGTAGTTAGAAAATATTCTCAGTGGTCTACTCTCCCTAAAGGTGTTGCTAGGAGCTTGCACATTCTCCTCAACATCTCTCAAGGTCTACTCAACCCATCTAGGCCTCCTCATAGAGGTTGAAGGAACCTCTCACTTCTCCTCTTGATCAGAAGACTAAGTCCTGATTGTGGGTGTTGTTGGCCCTGTTGCCTCAAAATCTAGCAAGTCTTGCAAGGAGAGTGTTACCCACCACTTCATGGGTGATATCCCCAGGAGAATTTTTTCTCCATGATGAACCTCAGCGGGCAGCCAGCAGCCCCTTGCAGCCTCCTACTAGCTCATTGTGCCATTTCTCTACCACCTGAGCCAACCATGTGGTCCCTCACCCACCTGTATTGATCGTATGTTTGAAGGTGGGCCTCTCGAATCTAAAGGTATGTCTTGTCATTTGGTAATTGAATATGTAGTTTACTTACCATGGATACTTATGGATGGATTGATGGGGGGGTTTGGCGAAAAGAGTGGACTTAGTTTGTGCTCTTGTCTCTTTGATCTCTTTTGGATTTTACCGTTGGATCTTAGTTCCATGGGATCTCCTTCATTGACCATTTGGTTCTAGGGTGGTACTACTTGAGAAACCCCAACTTTGGGTGCGCGGTCCCGCTCCTTTATCTGCATATATTACTCCCTTTCCACTCACTATACCCCATTCATCATTTCTCCCACCTGGGTCCACATTTCAATTATGGGTCCACATAGGGCCAACCTCCCTATCCCCTTGCCCCCACCTTGGTCAGGCCTGGAATGATGCCCCGGAGGTTGAAGTAGCTAAAAGAAAAAGAAAAAGCATAATTGGTCACATTTAACAAGAAATTGTACCACAAAATGCAAAAGATGGCCGTAACAAAATAATTAGCATGTGAGCAAAAGCCAATACATGAGCTCTACCCCGATCCATGGTCATCACCCTGGTTTCATAGGCCCTAGATGAGCCTCCTTTATCATTCAGGAGCCCATAATTGTCCCAACCCCTAGAGGGAAATGAATTGCCCTACCTAAAAGGGGTAATCATTGTTATATCTTACACATCATGCTCTTGTCCTTTAAGCCCCGAACAATTAATTAAAGAAAATTAATAAAAGGCAAAAGGCATATAAAGAAGGGTGGAAAAATCAAGGTCAAGGCACCTCATGTACCATGATTGCTCCCTCCTACACATTACATACCCAGGTGTGGGATTCCCCTTATCCAACTGCCCCTATGCCCCAATATGTGGCCCAGGGTTGCCTCTCTCATTCCCTATTCCATTCCACTTATTTATCACTTGCCACCCTCATTAGAGGGATGTACCTTGGACATACTATCCCTTTTAAGGGCTGAAACCACCTAATAAGGTACTTGGTTAACCCCCTTTGGAGCTTGGAGACACTAGCACATGCCAAAGCCCACTGCAGAAGGGCAAGCCATTATGAAGTGCCCACCTTGTTATCAATGATTCGTAAACACTTTTACCTGATTATTCTAATGACTGGTTGTACTGGAAGCCTAGAGGATGCATTGGATCTTATGCAGGCGGTTTCCATTTGGGTTTGGTCTCCCTATACGGTTCCTAACACCCAGAGGTCTACATGGGCACATATAGGGTGTGCATCGAGAGCCATTGACCTCCATAGCAGCGGAGAACACTCCACGGATCTTCATCGATGCTCAAAGACTACTAGCGATCCACTTTGGGATGATGGTGATATACTTGGTACATTATGCCCAGTAGGCCCCCACAAGAGACCCAAACACTTGGCAGGTGTCCCAGGACTTGTACGATGCCATGACAGCATTCATTCTACCACTTGAACCCTTGCAAAGGATCTACAAGCATCTATGATTCATATGGAGACCCATGCGCTCATTTATGTGCCCTCAGACCCACTAGGAGCACCACAAGTTTACTACTTGGAGAACAAGGGGCCACCCCCTTGTCCATCATATTCTGAGGAATTTATTCCTCAGTATGGCACTTCAAGACATTATTAGGCCTTTGGAGGGCCCCACGACATATACATATTATTATTTGGCCCCTTGTGAGGCTTATTTTTACACTTGTGAGCTAGTTTAGCCAGCTTGTCACCAATAGGGGTTTTATTTGCACATTATTTTATCATTAGGGGCTAGTGTAGGCCCATAGGCTAATTCAAACTCCTTAAGAGGCTATATATTGATGTTAGATACATTCATTTGGATTATTACTAGACTTGGAATCTCTCTAATCATAGAGAACTACGCATTTTTCCTCGGAGGATATTTTTTTTGGAGATGGATGAATTTTGATGTACGGATTTGGGCTATTTTTCTTGTCTTGGAGCTTTTTCTTGCAAATGAAATGCTGGTTGGATATATTCTATAACTTTGTAAGTAAATTTCGGCGATGTTATTCTTGTGGCTGCATACTGCTAAAATTATGGCTAGTCGCTGCATAATTGAAATGAGGAATTAAGCTTGTTTTAGCTAAATTAATGTATGGGCCAATGTTATATGAATGGAATGTCCTAGAGATTATTTGTCTCAATAAGCTTGCATCATTTGCTTTGAAGTATAAATGCTTGAAGATCACTTTTCTTTTCTTTCTCTCAACATTGGATGAAGTTGACTTTTCGGGCCTCCTTGATCAAGAAACCAAGTTCTTACTCATCATCATCCTTGACTCCATATCCCCAAGTGAATTAGGCACTGATCCCTCAAAAAGGTTGATCATTTGAACCCTCTTTTTACCCTTTTCCCCTTTTTCCCTAGGTCTAGCCCCATTAGGTCACTTAGGGCATCAATTTCCCGGGAATTGACCCAAGGAAAATTTCCGATCTCCTACAAGCTACTGCGTTGGTGAGTCCCCTCCCTCTCCTCCAAATTTGAGGCAATTCTAACAGTGGAATCTCCGGGAATCCCAACCCCTAGCTCTAGGATCAAATTTTGCCTAGGCATCCCCAAGGCTAGACCTCAACAGGATCAATTCAACCTTTTGAAGTAAATATTCTTATTTGGTCCTTTCCTTTCACCTTGTCCAGGATAGGAACATCATTGGTTGCTACATTCCATCCCCGAACCTAGACTGGGTCCACTTGGCCCCATGTGGTCCCACTTCTCAATAAAGATTATTTGTCAAGGACCATTTGGGAATCCAAGTTTCCCAAGGATTATAGGGATTGAGAACCTCATCTATAAGCCTATTCCTTCTCCCTCAACCTCCAATCCTCACCCCTTACCCCTGGAGGACCAAGTCCCTTGCTTAAAAAGCAAGCAAGTTCCATTCTTCACCCTGTTAGTGTCAGTCTTTTTTGCCTGCCACTAGTGATCAAATGTTCTCTTTCGGCATTTCCATTAGGGTTTAGGATCAAGTTTTTGTCATTTTACTAGGTCCTCCATTCAAAAACTTTGGTCACTGGTTAGTATGTCTAGGGTTATTTTCACTTTCTCAAGAATTTTTACATGCCGGTCACTTTCTCAAGAATTTTTACATGCCGGTCACTTTCATCATTCACCTGAGTGTATCATCATTATGAGAATATCATCATCATGTCAGTCATCACCATCATGATTTCACTCAGTCTAGTGTCTCCATTAGGTCATTAGGCTTTTAAGGTCACCAACGTTTTCATTTCATGCACAAATCCAACATAGCATGAGTTGTGATAAACAAGTCTTTTCAATAAATTCTAATTTCAGAGGTAATTTCATGTTTCTATACGTAATAAGTAGTTCATAGCTACAATTTCAAAGTTCCAAAAAGAAGGTACATTGTTCATAAGAAGATACAAACTCCAGGTTACAAATGTCCAAGGCTGCCAGGTTCAAAAGAATGAAAGTCATGTTTTAAAAACACATGTGAGGCCCATTATCACTCAAAAGAGTATTATGCTATGTCTATAAAAGCCCAAAAAGACTCGTACACATTTCATTTGCATTCTTATCTTATCTTGTTATCGAGCTCATTCCTCCTTATGTGAGAAAACACGGGTTTTTCAGCTTAATGTGGCAAAATTTGCTTGGAGGCATTGCACGTAGAAGCACAGCGCTACGCATAGGACAGAGTCTCCCAAAAATCATCAAAAATCACTCAAATCAAAACTTCAAGCCTGCATTCCAGTTTCTTCATTCTCTAAGCCTCATAAAATGTAAGTACACTCATTTTCATCCCCTCTTCTTTTGGCAAAACAAACAAATGATTGTGAGTTTAGTCCTCTAGGGTTTTCTATGAATTTCACATTTTGAGCTTGTAAATGATCAGTTGGAGCTTTGAAACCCTAAAATCACTATCCCTATACCTCTATTTGCATGCAACTCATCATCCCTATTCACCAACAAACCACTTCCCTTCATTCCACTTCACCTCCCTACAAACCCTAGCCCTAATCTATCAAATTGGGCAATTTCCCTAGCTAGGACTGTGTTTAATTTTCCTAGCTCATCTCCCTCATTCATTTCCCTTCATTTAACTTCCTAAGGGTTCCTAAAACCCATGTCCATCTCCCAAAATTCCCCTACTCCCATCTCCCTTCCCTAACTTCCTCATTTCAACACTTCAAACACTTTTCATTGTTTTTCCCCTTTCCTATCCTCTAGGGTTTCAAAATGGAAGGAGACTCTTCACCATCAGAGAAAAGAAAACATCATAAAGGGGGGGGGAAGATTTTGAGGTATGAGCCCACAAATTGCAATGAGATCAATTCTTCACCATTCATAATACAATGCTTTGAAGATGTTAATTGCCTAGGGTTTTGTCAAAGAGTGGGAGAGGTAGGTTTTCTCATTGACTTGATTGCCACTAATCTGAAAGGACAAAAGGCCACCGTTGCGGGGATTGATTTCACATTCTCAGTTGATGCCATCTCTCTTGCCACAGGGATACCAAATCATGGGGAGTATTGGTTCAAAGGCAAGAGCCTAGACCTTGAGCAATACAAACCCTTCTTGAAATCACCCTACAAAGTGGCTCATTCACACATCATTCCATTCAGATACTTGTTGGAAAAGTATGCACCACTGATGAAGGTTGTGATAAAGTTTTTCACTTGTGAGGGGAGGTTTTCCAGGTTGTATCAATATCACATTAGGCTGCTCATGCACTTCACAATTGTGAAGCCTCTTAACTTGTGTAGCTACATGTGTAGAAGTATCATCAAAATGTCTAAAAAGGTGCAAATGAAAAACAAAGAGCATTACCCTAGCCTTTTCCACCACAGTTTGATAAAGATTGCAGTCCTCCATCAGTAGGCAGAAAAGAACATAGCATGGGATACATTTATTAAAGAAGCCTTGCAGAAGCATGAGACTACTTCACCAAGACACATCAGCACAGCCTATGGAGGTAAGGTCATCAAAAAAATCAGAAGAGGTTCCCAAGGCACCTAGACCTGAGGTGACCAAAACATACCAAAGAGGAAAAAGACTTGTGTTTGCTCCTCAAGTTGAGGAAAGGGCCAAGCTTTCTACATCAGCGCAACAGGGATCACATTTGCAGGATGAGAAGCTAATTGAGCATGATTTTGACCTAGTTGACTTGGACGTAGCAGATGATCATTCAACCCTGCAACAACCTATCAAAGAGAAGGATTCCTAAATCATGGAGCTCCAGGACAATTTGGCAAGGGCCAAATTTATCATTTCTTTCCTTGAGCAAGAAAACAATCAACTCATGGTCAAACAACTAATGATGGGAAAAGAGCAATCCAGGATGATGAGGCAAGAGGTCAAAGGTAGAGCAGTGCTAGAACATGATAAGCATGATGAACAGGAGAAGCAGGTTGGAAGGAAGAGGCCTAGGACAATGGGTCTCAAAAAGGCATCGCAAAAAGAAAGAGACCAAAACCTACCAGTAAAGGATTTGAGCAATGAAGACAAAATTGCTATGGAAATCAATGAAGACAGGGAATTTTGGCTAGACAAAGTCAATGGCCATCTAGAGGAGCTTCTTGAAAAGGCTAACAGGGATAACCAAATGTTGAGGAACATGGCCCACCACTACCAAACCAAAAACAAGATTTGCAACATCAAGGTCAAACAAATGCAAAACAAGCTGAACGGAACCCTAAAAGGCAAAAATGAGAAGGACAAATTGGAGATGTTTGTTGAGGCATCCATGATAGCATAGTACACCTCATTTGGCACTTCTGGACCAATTTTGGGAGTTTTTGGAGCATTTTTGGTTTTTGGTAAAATTTGGTGCAAATTCAAGAAAATGCACTAGTTACAGAAAGGCAATGCCTTGACGTTGCACTTTTTCCTCATAGCTCTAAATGACAAGTGGCTTGCATTTCTAGAAAACTAATGGCCTCCTCTCAAAACCCATTTCCTCAAATTTTTCAGACAGGGCTCAGATTTTGAGAAAAAAGGGTCAAAAATCAACATTCTGCCCCTCTTTTTGATAGGCGCTGCGCTTATGGAGACACCTTGGGAGAATGAGTTTTTGGAGGCCTTCACATGGGTCATTTTCAAAAATTCAAGATGTTCTGGAAACTAGACAGAAAAGGCTAGTTTACCATACATTCAGATTTCAATTTTGACTTCAGGAAGGCGCCTAAAAATGGCCCCAAACATAGCGCTGCACTTCTGCAATTTTCTGAGATTTTAATTAAAAATTTCACTATGTAATTTCTCAAAATTTCTAGTTCGATCTGGTTAGAGGTCAAATTGGTGAAGTAAATGAATGATAGAGTAAAAGTAAATGTAAATATGATGTAGTAATTTATGGGTAGCCTTCGTTTGATGTAAATTGAGTTTCATTTATGAGGGAAGTTGTAGTGAAAGCTAATTGTAGAATTTGTTTCAACCTCCCTAGACATTAGAGTTTGGTTGAAACCACTCATGTAACCACTCCTAGAGTCATGGATTTGACCCCTGAGCCTAAGGAGAAGTTGTTTTTGGTATTTATGTATCATTTTCTCAATCATTGGACTGGTTGGACATCTGAGGAGAGAACCATTGTAGCCTGAATTTGACATTTTTGGAAATCAAAGGACATAGTTTGCATCTATTATTTAGGAATTCCTGTGCAATAAGTTTATGATGTTGTTTTTCCTCTGTTATTACTTTATATGAATGATGTTTAGCTTCCTTTTCCATTCATCATCTCTTCAATACTTTTCCTTGCAGTTGATAAACATAATTCTTTTCACTAAGCTCTGTTTTGATGGAAAATTGTTATATGTTATTTTCACTCTTGCTTAATGAATTTGTGTTTCATGCTCATTAAGACCTTCATGCTTCTTCTCAACACCATACTACATCGACAAAACCTAAAATCCATCACAAAAGTGCGGCTACCTTGCTCCTTCATATCTTTGTTGTTGTACTCCTTTGACCCTCTAACCTAGCTACCTGGTTTTTCTCCCTTATCCAGCAACAAAACCCTAAATTTTCCAAAACCTACCTAAGCCTAGCTATCTAACCCAAAATCCTTTCTCATCCAATCATATCTTGGTGATCTGAAAATGGGGCTCTTAGGCTTCTTGTCTAGCTTACAAGAACCTCTCCCACTTCCAAAGCTTGAATTTTCCGGAGTCTTTAATGATTAACGAATGTGGAATTAAGAAATGCTTGAATATATGGGTGTAGGCTTGTATTTGTTTTAAACTAATTTTGTGTTGTAAATTAATGTGTTGAAACTGATATATAAATGAATATAACAGTAAATAAGAAGCAATATAATGCAGCAGTAAAACACGCACAGAGAACAATATTAATTTGGAGTTCACCCACAACTCTTGGGCTACGTCTACGTGAGCTCTAGTTAATTTAACTAGGCTCTCTGGGATTATGGTGTAAGTATTTTACGAGTCTTTGACTCAACTCCTGCTGTTCTACACAAAAACAGTGGGTTCAGACACCATTTAATTCCCTTGGCTCTTGAAGCTCTTGCTTTTGGCTCTTGGCTCTTGGCTCTTGGATTTGGCTCTTTGGCTCTTGGTTCTAGCTCTTGGCTCTAACTTTGGTTCTTGGCTCTGGCTCTGGCTCTCTGGTTCTCTGCTTTGGCTTCTTCGCTACCTTCTGCAACCTTCACGCTCTTTGGCTTTTCACTTGAACTTTAAGTGACCCCAAAGGCTCCCTCAACTGCTCTTTTGCTTCTGCGCTCCCCCCTCGGCTTCTACGTTGCCTCTTTGGCTTCTACTTCACAGCAAAACCCCAACAGTGACCTTGAACAACAACTCGGCCACCAACAATAACTCAACTACCCCGCAGTCTTTGACATTCACGACTTAAAAGCCAAATCGCACTGTCTGTTGGTTCTCCCTTTCAGGCTCTACAACTTCCGGCCACAGTCTGTTCAAATCTTGTCTTTGGGCGTTAGCAATCATTGCTAAACGCCCTCAGGGATGAATGCCACCTATTTGGTAACAGAAGGAGTCTACCAGCGCTTTGAATCCTTCAAAACGGTCACTCTGTGTTTACACAAAGAATGTTGCGATTACATGGAAAAATCCGCAGAACACTGTTCTTCCCGGACTTGAAATTCTCATAACCCCGCTTTATAGCGCCATTGGGTCCGCCTGGGAATCGCTATCACATGTCGCAATTGGCCTGCTCCATGGTTTTCCATTTGTATTTAAAATACATTGAAACGGCGAAAATTAACGTAAAATGGCTCCTTCCAGACTTGAAACATTATACAGAGGCATTTCGGAACCCTTTCGGGTCCGTAATATCGCATCGGGCTTAACTCCTTTGTATTTCATTTAATAAACAAAATACGCATTTACACGGGGCCAAGTGGACCCAGTCTAGGTTTGGGGATGATCTGGACTGTTGATCGGCCAGATCCGACGGCCCTTGTGCAACCATTGTTTAAGCCTCTGATAGCCTTGTTTTCATGGTTTTCTTCATGTTTTCAGCCTCCGATAGTGTTATCCGCCTTCTCCATAACTTCTCATTTTTCGGTGGTCTTGCCCTTTTGGGAGATTTGGAAGACTTAGAGGGTTTTTAGACCCATTATTCAAGGGATTTTGCCTCTTTTTCCTTTGAAAAATGGCAGCTTCATTTTATGATAGCTTTCCCATCTGAAGTCCGTTTTCGCCCATTTAAGTTGCGTTGGATTCAGAATGGAGGGATCCCTGAAATGAGACTATTTTTGGAAGCAGCCTGCGACTTTCATTTTCCTCTAATTTACAAAGGATTTGTGCCATTTGGCACCTTTTACCTCTTGCATGAAGTCTTTTAGACTTAGAGGTTTATCCAGGATCCATTTTTGGATCACTTGGCTATGATTCCATAGAGAGAGCCCTCTCTGGTTTGGTACGACTAGCTACCAAACTGAAAGCTTGGTCTATGGTTACCTCCGTCGATCTCCTCATCAACTTGGGACATTGTGGGGGATAACATTTTGGCGTCGTTGTCGGGGAAACGACTGTTATATCATTCTTGGGGTTAGTCTATTAGTGCTTTCAAGACTGGTTCTGTGGATGACAGATTCCAATATCCAACGAAAGGTTGAATTAAGTAATCACATCAAGTTCAAGGTGTAAAAAACTCTGGCTCCTAAAAGATACACGAGGTCAAATCTTGACCCAAATCCACCTACTATTGTTGATGATCCAGAGAAGTTACTTAAGAAACTCAAAACTCCTATTCTTGAAAGTGAAACTAGAAAATTGGTAAAAACTACATCTCTACCTGATCAATTATTGACTGTTGAAGATATTTGTTTTGATATTCAGTTTGAGCAATCTTTGTTTCGATCTAAATCTGAGTCTTCCCTTTCGGAAGTGGTTTTTGATCCTATTAGGTTTTATTCCTACCTCCTTTCTACTAAATCTCTCTTTTCCAAATCAGATCATGAGTTGTGGTTAAATTTTAATAAACTTCAAAGCATAGCAGACCAACTTCAAATCACTAACAAGAAAGCTTACATTCAATATGAGCTTGAAAACCTGGTTATTGCTTCATCCTCTACTTCATCTCCAAACACATCAGCCACATCATCTGCCATGGTTAGTTTACCACTATCTCCGCTAGTGTCATGATTCATCATCTCCATCAACATAGCCTATTGTAATACCTACACAACCCATTGTAGTACATATACTACCTCCTCCATTAGTCATGGCACGATTTGCTCCTTTACTATTGTTATAGCTCCGATACCACTTGTTATAGATCTGATATGGAAATATATGAAAATACAAATATACCCAAGAAATAACAAGATAGAAATAAATAGAAAAGATTCACTTTATTGATCAAAACCCTTAAGGTAGGGCAACACCATACATTCACTCCTTAAGGAAGGAGAACACTCCACAAGCCATATGCCTGCTCATACAATAATCCTTCACATCTCTCCATGTGGAGTCTCTAGCCTCTATATAGGCCTCATACATACAATACCATGGGTCATTACCATGGTTCCCTCATACCATCGAACTAATACCATGGGCCCATTACATTATTATTAATTACTTTTGGTCCCTTACATGATACGGGTTAACCACCTTATTTATTACTATGGCCCATCCCATTATTACACTATTACCTTGGGTACCACCCTTTGTACCCCATATTATTCCCCCTAGGTATATAACAACTATTACCTGGTCAACTTGCTGCCCTATCTCAGAACTATGGTCAAAGACTCCCTCTTTTTAATGGAACATCAGAGATTACAGCTCAGCAACATGTTGACAAACTGACAGATTTTATTGGCCTTGAAGAGGTTGATGATGAAGATGCAAAGATGAGAATCATAGCCCAGAGTTTTTCCGAAGATGTGAAGAAATGGTTTCGCAGTTTGGCAGCCAATTCCATCAATAGTTCCCAGCGGTTGATAGAGTTATTCTTAGCCTGGTGGCAGGAGAAGGAAAATCCATTACAGATGTTGGTTGAGTACAGTGCTATGAAAAGAAACCCAAATGAGACAGTGCAGGAGTTTACAACACGTTTCAATTTGGTTTATAATCCCATTCCTAATGAAATCAAACCTCCCCCTGGTTTAGCCCTCCTCCACTATCCTGATGCCTTTGATCCATACATGACATATCAGCTTAGGGACAAAGATCCTACAACATTGGAAGAAATGCAACGCAATGTTGTAAGGGTGGAAGCCAATTTGCTTATCAAAAATTCCAAAATCAAATCGAAGTAACTTGAGAAGAAAGTCACCATTAAGGAGGAGTCATCTTCTTCTTCTGAGGTAAGGCTTGATACCCTAATTAAAACAATGGAAAGGATGATGGACAGAATGACTATTGTTGATAGACAAGCGGAGCCTTCAATAAGGAATCTGAATTACAAGGGCCAGCAGCAATCATAGTTCCAAAATAAGTAGAAAGAACAGAAAAATCAGGATCCTCAGCGATAGATCAAAACACCATTTCAGCAAAACTACACACAAGGCCCGAAATACGATGAAGACGAAATTGTTGATGCTAATCACTTCTTTGAGGAAGATGAATCACCTACCTTTTTTACTGATGAAGATCAGTTTTCTCAGGAATCAATAACACTAAGTGATCAGCAGCTTGTCCTTGCCAATGATGATTCATGGGCAATGCAGATCGGAGAGTATCAAAGGGGATATCAAAATGCACTCAATCATTTGAAGAAGCAATACAACTTGAGGAGCAGAAATGTCCTTGTCAGATTACATTAGAAAAGGTAGAATGTTCAGAAAGATACACTGGATAAAGAAGCAGCTCCTACAGATCAAAACAGAGAAAGAAATTGTCATTCTGAGTCAGGATAAAAATAATGAAGCTTCTATCATTAATGTGAGGAAGGACAAGGAGGTTCAAACTGAAAGTTAGAAAAAGGAATCTCACGCCAAAGGACAGCCTAAAAGGAAAGACATTGCAGCAAAAGAGGTAGACAAACAATCCAATCTGTTTAGCTTAGAGAATGAAATTTCCAAATTGAAGGTTTCAATTCCTTTAACTGAACTAGTTCATAATGAAAAGTACAAATTCCAAATTGCTAAGATGTTGAAAGTAGATCAAATGTCAGATACTGTCAATGTTGCCGATGATGAACCTGCAATTTTATTTGGTCCAGCTATAAAGGGAATTCCTGAGGATAATGAAGTTCCCCCTTTCTATCTTAGTTTGAAACTCCATGAGTTTATACTCCATAATGCCATGTTAGATTCCAACGCCTCACATAACCTGATGCCAAAAGCTATTATGGACAAACTAGGATTAGATATTACTCAACCTTACCATGACTTGTATTCTTTTGATTCGGGGAGAGTCAAATGCCTTGGCCTTATCAAAGATCTAGTAGTGTCCCTCGACCAAATCCCAGCCAAAAATGTATTGATGGATGTAGTGGTCGTTGATATACCTCCACGGTTTGGCATGTTGCTTTCACGGTCTTGGGGGGCAAAGCTGAAAGGAACCTTGCAACTTGATTTTTCATATGCTACTATACCAGTATTTGGGCAACTCAGAAAACTATACCGGGAGTAGAAGAGAAATTCATGATTAGTAGCAAAGAAAGACCAAATAATCACCCTATCCATGTTGTACATATCGATCTAGAGTCTTTCATTTTATATAGTGATTTAAATTCAGTTGGTGATGATAGTCAAATTGTTCTGATTTCAGAAGTTTCAGATGTCATAAGTAGTGTATAGGAAGATTTGATTGCAAACAAACAGGAAAATGATACTAAAAGTTTGTAGCTGGAAATTTCATCTGAAGAGATTGTTGAATCAGTGCCAAAAACTCAGGTTGTTGAAAGAGTAAGTCATCCTCCAGAAAATCAGAAAGATCAATCCTCTAAAATTCTATTTCCCGGTGAGGAAGGTCTTTGGACCATGGAGTTTGATGGTGCATTAGGGAAGGCACTGGAATCGGCATGTGGATTCATGGCCCCTTGCATCAATCATGCAAAATTCCTCGAAATGTAAGATTAGGTTCTTATAAATTGGCTTTTGATTGCTCGAAGAATGAGGCGGAGTACAAAGCACTGATTGCAGGCCTTAAAATTCTGAAAAAATTGGGAGCGAAGAGAATTTCAGTTTATGGCGACTTCGAGTTAATAATTAAATAGGTAAAAGGAGAGTACCAGGCCAAGCATCCAAGGATGCGAGCTTACAGAAATGTTCTCCTTGACATTCTTAAGACTTTTTCAAAGTATACTTTATCTTTGATCCCTAGAACTCAAAATATGATGGTTGATTCTCTTGCTACTGCAGCAAGTATGGTTAAGATTCCTACCCGTACAGGTAAGAAGTATTCAATTCATGTCAAACACTGCCCAGCTGTCCCTAACAATCTGAGATATTGGCAGGTGTTTTGGGACGACAAATAGATTAATAACTTTTTGCAGATGGAGGATGAATTTCTGAATCCCATTTTGATGATACATGTGATGAAGATGATCAAGAAATTGAAGCAACATAGGTTGAAGTGTGGGAGTTGAAAGACAATAACATTCCACGAGGTCTTATACCTTTGTAAGAATTATTTGATCGTGATGATGTTGCTAGAAAGCCCACCATGGTCCCTATAGAAAAAGGTGGTGAGGATGTAAACATTGGTATAGCAAATAAACCCAAGATGGTCAAATTATCAAGGTCTCTATCTCCTGAGATCAAAAGTAAGTATGTTGCTTTGTTGACAGAGTTTCCTAATGTATTTGCTTTAGACTATTCAGATATAAAGGAGTATGATAAAAACATCATTCAACACACTATACCGGTCAAACCTGATCAAAAGCCATTTCGCCAAAAGTTGAGGAGGATTAATCCTAAGTTGTTGCCATCCATCAAAAAAGAGGTGAATAGGCTTTATAAATCTGGTATTATAGTTCCCATTTGATTTTCTGAATGGATGTCCAGTCTTGTGCCATTGAGAAAGAAGACCGGGGAGATTCACGTTTGTATCGATTTCAAAAATTTGAACAAAGTGTCCTTAAAAGACAATTATCCCCTGCCAAAGATGGACCATATCCTGCAAAGGGTAGTTGGATCTTCCAAAATGTCATTGCTTGATGGATACTCAGGCTACAATCAGATTTTAGTGCACAAGGATGATCAGCTGAAAACAACGTTCACAACACCGTGTGGTACATTTATGTACGCCATAATGCCATTTGGATTAAAAAATGCAGGGGCGACATTTCAGCGCACCATGGACATTGCTTTTGCCAACGAAAAGGATGTTTTTCTAGTTATTTATTTAGATCATCTCACTATTTTCTCTAAGTCTGATGAAGGACACTTACATCATCTAAGAATTGTCTTTCAGAGATGCAGAAAATTTGGCATTTCGTTGAATCCTAAAAAAGCCTATTTTCTATGGAGGAAGGTAAGTTGTTGGGGCATATCATTTCCAAGGATGGTATTCGCATCAACCCTGCTAGAGTTGAAGCAATCTTACAACTTGATTTCCCTAGGAATAAAAAAGAGATTCAGTCATTCAATGGGAAAATTAAATTTTTAAGAAGGTTCATCCCAAACCTCGCTGAACATTTGAGAGAGATGACAAACATGCTGAAAAAAGATAGCGAGGTAAGATGGTCTGAAAATGCCAAGAAATCATTTAATGTAGTCAAGTTTTCCTTGTCTACTACCCCTACTTTGATCAGTCCCGATTACACTTTGGATTTTATTATATTTTCATGCACCTCCGAGCATACTTTAGCAACTATCCTAATGCAAAAGAGAGATTAGAAAAATTAACAGCCTATAGCTTTTTTCAGCCGGACAATAAGGGTTGCAGCACTTAAATACAACATTATTGAGAAGCAAGCTTTGGCTTTGATAAAAGCGCTCAAAGATTTCCGAGTATATATTTGCATTCTCATACTATAGTCTATGTTCCAACAGCAGTTGTAAAGGAAGTCCTTACGCAAATTGATCCAGAAGGTCGGAGAGGAAAATGGATAGCAGCAATGTTAGAATATGATCTAGACATAAAGCCAACAAAGCTCATTAAAGGACAGGGTTTGGCCAAGCTCATGGCTGAATCGAATTTGCATGCACTAGACATTAACTTGATTGATGCTCTCTCGGATGAAGAAATAGAAGAATCACAGGTACAGGTGTCAGACATGTTTAGTTTTTCTCCAGGTACTCCGACATAGTTTATGTCTTGCAGCATCTAAATCCTCCGCCTGAAATGCCCAAAGGTAAAACTAGATCCTTAAAGTTAAAAGCTTCCAAGTATTGCATTATTGATGGTGTTTTGTTTTGGAAAGATCCAGGAGGTGTATTGTTGAACTGTCTTGTTGAAAATGAAGCTAAGGATGTAATGGTTGATTTCCACAAAGGAGATTGTGGTGGCCACCTCTTTTGGAAAACCACAACCAACAAAATCTTGAGAGACGGGTTTTATTGGCCTACTCTTTTTTCTTATGTGTACTGTTGAAATTTGGTACCGGAGGACAGGTGGTTCCCTTAGGCTTTGATCTTTGGCCTAGGGAAAAGTGTCCAAAAGATTTTAATTTTTCTCCTAAAGTGACTTTATAATTTTTATAAAGTTAAAATCTAATTTAAAAGTGACTTTAAGTGATAAAGTTACTAAGTCTAATTTTAAAGTGACTTTTATAAAGTCAATGAAAAATTAGAAAGGAAAAGTGACTTTGGAAATAAATGACTAAGTGGGTCTTTATTAAAGTGGGTGAATTAAAAATAGAAAGTGAGATTTAAATGTGCATTTAATCTCAGCCATTGATCTAATCTATTTCACCCATTGGATTTAGAGATCACCCAAAAGTCACTTGGATCACCCAAAAGTCACTTGGAGTTATATTAAAGGAGGAAAAAGAGGAAAAGATCATTCATTCTTTCATGAGCAAATTGGGAGAAGGAGAGCAAGAGAGCAAGGGGGATTTCTGGACAAGAAGGAGAAAGAGGCAGCAGTTTGGCACACATACCAGGCAGCTCTTCAGCAAAATCAGAACAGCAGAAAGACAAGCAGAACAGCAGCAAGAACAAGCAGAAAAAGCTGATTTTTTTGCTGAAAACTGAGAAATTTCCAGGTGGTCCGTTGGGCTGAAACAGATAAGTTTGTTTGCTGAAAAAATTATTTTGCTGTAATTTTTTGCTGAAATTTTCTTGCTATAAAAAGACATTTTTCATAAATAAAGAAGAGCTCTCAAACTGGTTTTCCCCAAGAGTTGTAGGGGGTTTTTCCAGGGTCACGTTGACCAAAAATATCAGTGTTTTAATGTGTTTTAATGGCTTTTTATTACTGCTGATTTTTATTTCTGCAATTTCCAGCATTCTGTAAATTTTCCAGAATTTGTGTTTTCAGCAACAAATTTATTTTTTCCAGCCTGTTGAATGTATGTTTATGGGAAAGGGAATTTAACTACATGGGAGAAATAAGGAGAAACTGAAAACCGGGGTGGGAAAACAGAAATTTTAACAAAGGCTAGCGACTTTCTTCTTTGCTTGAAAGTTGAGCTTGGAGGAGAGATAGAGGGTAGATATTGCCTTCCTAGGCGTAGATTTGCCTCTACAAATCCTAACGAATTTTTCCAAAGGCTAGAAACCCTTGAAACCCTTCCAAATTTCAGATTTGGCTTGAGAAATTAGCTACACAATTGAAATCAATTTTTTCCCAAAATCCCAATATATACAAAATTCAAAATAAAACCCCAAAACCCCAACTGCTGCAAAACAAGGGTTAGAAATATATTTACAAAATATTACAAATATACAAGTCTTGTAAATAAAATATTTTTTGATTAATGACAATGGATCAACGTGTTTTTCGAAAGTTAGAATATTGGCTACACCCTTTAGCGAAGTAAGAAAACCAAATAAAAATTCTCAGAGCCCAAACAAGGTCGGCTCTTCTCTGAAGTCTCTGAACTTGGAGCCCAAGGGCTGATGTACCTGCAAATGTCTATATATTTTCGCAAGAGGTCTTGTTAGATCATATGGTGAATCAGAACACCTAAGATAAAAGCAAATTTTACCAATAAAATGTTCTTATCACTGATAAATGAAAAAACAATATTATAAAAAAATTTAGCACAATATAAGAAAGCACATACCCAGTGCGTACCACAGATCAATGGAAAAAAAACACCATGAACTGAACCCCAAAGTCTTTTTATTTTGATATCAAATGTTCCCAGCAGAGCAATGGCTCAATACCAGTGTTAGAAAATGACATCATCCAAAATCATTGTGGTTTGAGAAGCACAATGGCTTCTATTTATAGAGAAATCCTCCAAGTGGAAAATAACGACTAGTTGGCTTGATCTCTGTCAAAATAATCTCTACTATTGATAATAATTGTATCATCTTTTAATC
Source organism: Pinus taeda (assembly GCA_000404065.3). Lineage (NCBI taxonomy): Eukaryota > Viridiplantae > Streptophyta > Pinopsida > Pinales > Pinaceae > Pinus > Pinus taeda. The sequence continues at coordinate 55,009 of APFE031186281.1, forward strand.
TCTGCCGCCGAAATATTTATTTTGAGGAAAATTTCGAATTTCTCATAAAACCCATTTTTTATTAATCCAAAAATTAATTTATTTGATTAATTTCTTCAAAATTTTGATTTTGACTTACCAAGGTCTAAGGGCTTAATTTTTCTTGAAAAATCCATATTTGCCTTGGTGGGGGCCTCCAAAATTTGACTTCTTTTTGACCCATGAATTTTCCACTTGGAGAAATATTAATTTCACTATAATTATTTTTTTGACTCTAAATTATTTAATTTTCTGGCTTAGGATTTAATTAAAATTTAGCCAAAAAAATTAATTATTGACACAAGAGGGGATTAAATATTTTTTCCACCTTCAAATATTTTAGCCATGGTGTCTAAGTAGGAGTGACCATGCACTAAAATATTTTTACATCAGATATTTCAAATTCAACCCTCAAAGTGGGAATACACATTTACATATAGACCCTCAAAATAATTACACAATTCTGCGACACAATATGATCTAGTAGACCAAGTGATTTGTAATAAAATAATTTAGCCAAATAGCTTAAATTATTCCCAAACCACTTTTACAAGGACTTGATATAACACTAGGACTCATTTAAAACTTTGTCAATGAATTCCACCCTAGCTTTAGGGTTTAAGCCGGAGGAAAAACTTCGCTGATTACCTGTGTCTAGAAACACACATAATGCAGCGAGGTTAAAAAACCTCCTAGGTTGAAATTCATCTCCAAAATCAAAGGCTTACCTAAGTGTTGTTACAGAATTAAACGATCATACTAGCATCATTTACGTTATAACTTGCAGAAATTGGGTTTACAATGATATATGATGTAGCTGGCTGATGATTCTGATCATAGAAAAATTTTGTACACTGCTTCCTCGTACTTGTGACAAAATCGGCGCAACAGACACAAATTTTGAGCAATATTTATCTTCCTCCCCTATGCTTACCTTTCTTTTGGATTGGTTTTTGGGGCATTGTCTTCCCATTCTCTTTCTTGCTTAGATGTGGAGTAGTCCTTTATTATGCTGTATCTATGCATACACTTTTGGCTATTTCTTTTATTTAGTAGTTTGTTTGAGTTGATTTCTTTTAGATTCTAGAAGACGGCACATGAAACTTAGATAGTTTCTCTACTGGACTGCACATTTGATTCGCATTGACCTACTATTTTTGTGATTCTTTTACATGAATAATTTTTTCTTATCTTATGTAGAGCCAAAGTATTTAAAGTGATGTGATGTTGAGGTGTTTTTCTTATTTTGAAAGTATGCTCTACTCATATAATTACTTTTAGACTGTGAGTTTAGGAGAAGAAAATGTGATGATAATTCAATTTTACGTATCATGCCTATCAATTATTATTATTAATACAATGGAAGATATGTGAATATCGAAAACAACAATTAATTGATATCAATTCTTATTCCGCTTAAACTTGAAGTTGGTGGTGTGCTCCATCAATATGAATCTAGCATATATCTTTCACAAATTTGGCTGCATTGTTTGCTTGATAGTAATTTATTTCTGAAGTTGTTTAGTTGTTGCAAGAGCTTATATTGTTGCCTTTTTTGGATTAAATACACATGTTAGCCTGTTGTTTGTTAGCTGAATTAGTTTTTCACCTGTTTTCAAATTAGTGGCATATAAGAACTAAGCTAATTGGTGTTTATGGAACAATCACTTATAATGAGATATAAGTAACTGAGTTCTATGACCATTGGGTTGTCATGGAGAATGTCTCATGTTGACTTATCTGACACCAACAATGCTTATGATGTTTCTTTAGTTTAAAATGGTGCCACTGATAAAAGAGATCTAATGAGTAACTGGTGATGATTGTATAATGACCCATTAAATGATCTCATTTTAGATTTTCCCACCTGTTCGAAACAAGCTGGTGTTACATTATGAAGTATATCTGCTAATTTGCTAAATGTTTAAATGTTATCTTATTGATCCCTGGGCAAACATATTTATAGTTGCTATGCTTTGCAGGCATTGACAGAACCCAAGTGGAAAATGGACATTATTTTGACCTATCTTTTGAAGTATTTCTCACGGGTTTGTCTCCTCTTTTTTTGATACAAATAGCACCTGTATAAGCTCATGTGGACAATTACACGTAGCATGTGATTGTTTTATTATAGTTGTTAACAACATTTTATATTTGAGTTTTATGTTTTATGTTAATTATCACTTTCTGGTTTGCTGTTTGTACATATATTTTGTAAATATAAGGTGCATTTTTCAAAGAGAAAAAGTTCAACTTGAAATGAAAACAAATAATTTATCTTCAGATCTAAGACCAATTTTGCCAAGTGGTGAAAGATTATAAGTTAGTGGTCACTTCCTAGTACCTGGAATGCATAATGACAAAAAATTGTTATATATGACTAGCATGTATGCACACATCCTTTTGATTTCAAAGGCATATGGAAATTGGTTTCTCTGGGGCCTGTCTGCTCCTTTCTTGATACAAATAGCACCTGTATAAGCTCACATGGACAGTTATATTTGAGTTTCATGTTTTATGTTAATTATCACTTTCTGGTTTGCTGTTTGTACATATATTTTGTAAATATAAGGTGCATTTTTCAAAGAGAAAATGTTCAACTTCAAATGAAAGCAAATAATTTATCATCAGATCTAAGACCAATTTTGCCAAATGGTGAAAGATTACAAGTTAGTGGTCACTTCCTAGTACCTGGAATGCATAATGACAAAAAATTGTTATATATGACTAGCATGTATGCACACATCCTTTTGATTTCAAAGGCATATGGAAATTAGGTTTCTCTGGGGCCTGTCATCTCACAAACGAGTTCCCCCTCTTCCCCTGTATCCCTTGGAGTTTCTGTTAGGCTCTCTCAGTATGGTCTGCACTTGAAGTCTGACAGGAAAGTCTTGCCTTAAGGGAGACTATATGGCCGACCAAGCCTCCCATGGAATGGTCAATGCCTTATGGGCATAGCACATGATGCCCTTCTTGATGTCTGCTATTTGAGAAGATGCCTTGCCGTATATCACATGGCATAACATGCAATATTAATGCATTGGAAATCCTTACCCTATTGGAAAGTAAGAGGATTCATTAACATAAGAAAACTCTGTTCCTTGCCTATGTAGATTTTCCACTTCCTTGATGTGTGCTAGCAAAGCTAGTTAAACCTAGGCTAGTACTTAGCAATCTTGGTGTAACTAATCAAAATTCTACACAGACCATGATCTTTTAATGTTGAGGTCTCAACATGATAGCAACAGAATTTAAATGTTGTGGGAGTGAGTTATATCTTTAAAGTTTATACCAGTGGCTACTATTGTTAGATTATAGGATAACAAAATAGAAAATCCAAAAGATGATGAACTGTAGCTGCATAGGCATATTTGGTGCTACCAACAACTGCCAACTATTCGTCAAGGTTGCATGCAATAAATGCACAAGAATATTCAAGAAATAAAGTTGATGGAATAAGAAGACCTTTATAGTATTTAATATTTGTAGTAGTCATTCGTTGTTATGGTCACGTTGTCGCCCAAATTGTACACCCAATGTGACAACACTCAGAGCAGGGGCTGTCACTCTGATCCCTGCTCACTCTGTTTAAGCTATCTCCTAAGGCAGGCTAAAGGGGGTAGTTCCTGAAGGCAAAATGATGGGGAACCTGTTGAAAATCAACAAGTTTAGGAGATACAAATGAATATCCTAGCAACTTGATTTTAGATTATATGGCAAGTGAGATTAATGAGCACAATCAAGTAGATTATTGAGATATATCAATGATAGACCAGTGCCTTAGAATTAGGAAATACTTATAAAACAATGATTAATGTCAAGTTATCGGATAGACAAATGCTGCAATGATGATACGTAAAATCTATCCTAAATGAGATGCAAGATCTAATCTAAATGTGGAATGCAAGATCTAATCTTGGTTATTTTTAAGTTAAATTCCTATTCTAGGTGAATCCTTCTCCTCAGTTATTTTGAAGCTATCCACAAACAAAGTTGTAGAGATAAGTGTTGGGGAAGGAGGCTATAGTCTCATTAACGATACCTCCCCAGGACCTCTAACCACCCAAGTGGCTCTGTTCCTACAAGGGATTGCCCACAAGAGAATTGCAAGGTCACCTGTGTTCACTGTGAATGAGGGTCCATCTTCTCAAATTGGATGAAGAAGGTGGCTCTAACTTTCTATCAACCAAGCTTATGCTTGGATGTAAATTTTAATTATGCAATTTCAATCTAGGATGAAAATGCAAGAGATGAACCAATTAGAGATACTTCAATGAGATTTATAACAATGAGAAAAGTGCTCAAATGACAACATGTTAAAATTGGCAACTAGGGTCAAACTCCATGTGGGTCATCTTATTTATGGCAACTGATATTTTTTTTGGTCATCGAGAGGTGTAGGATTGATCTAAAGATCATCCGATTCCAATAAGTATTCATGGAGTTATGAATTTATTTGTGTTATAAGACAATTTGTCAAGGTCGGCCAGCAACCAAATAAACCCCACATGTGCTCAACGTTTTAGTATAAAAGAGGATGACTTGAGAGTCATTTCACACACACTTCTATCTTGATTTCTCTCCACTTGTCTTGGGTTTTAGTGGAAGAGAAATCTAGGAGTGGAAGCCCCAGATGTTGGAGGAAAAGAGGCTGCCCTAGCCGCAACAAAGAAGGCAACCCTAAAGCTATCTTAAGTCATCCCTAATGCAGTCCAAGAAGGCAACCCTAAAGCTATCCTAAGGCAGCCCTAACCTATGCTATCTCAAGGGTATCCTAGCCATTGTTAAGATAAAGATAGACACTGTCCTAAACATACTAATGGTGCCCTAGTTGCAGACATATGGTGTCCTAGATGCAAGCCAATGCAGCTGAAAGGGAGGACTGTTTTAAGGCCTAAAACAAGGCACCGAGCTGCTGAAAGGAGGCTGAGGGTGGGTCGAGTTAAAGAAGGGTTGTTTGGGGTAGCGAAAAGGTGGGCTGTAGGTGACAGCGTGGGACTGTGGTAGGCCGCAGTCCTAACCACCTCAAGACGGGGACAACATGTAGAGTCTGAGGGCTCAAACATGCCCAGGACAACAGTGCTAGTAAATGGGGCAGCTGGGCTACATGGTGCTACTAAGACACATGGGACAGTAGCAAGGTATAACATGACTGTTAGGGACAACAACTACAGTCTAGGCAATAGTGGCAAGGGACCACTGCATTGTAAATGGGGCAGCAAAGGTATGCTAAGGTGAAGTGGGACAACTGCTATGACATGGCAGCAAAGGCCATGCGACAGCAGGCACATGGGGCAACAACAAGCATGGATATCATGGCAAGCATGGAAAGCATGGATAGCAACAAGCATGGACATCATGGCAAGCATGGAAAGCATGGACATCATGGCAAGCATGGAAAGCATGAACAACATGGCAAGCATGGCATGGACAACATGGCAAGCATGGCAAGCATAGCAAGCTGTGATGAGACAACAACAAAACAATGGGATAGAAAGCAAACATGGAATGGCTATGTCATTAATAGTGGGACAACAATATGCCACATACGACAACAGTGGCTAGCATGGTGCAACAATGGCACATGGGACAATAGTGCAGCACAAGGTGCAACAGTATGATGTGTACAACATGGTCATGAGGTCTAGCATTGTGATGATGGGTGCAGCATGGTGTAGCATAGTGAGGTCCAACATGATGACAGGATGCAGCACAATGATAGGTGAATGAGTCACCTTGGAGAATCAATTGAAGCAACATGTCTTCAACTGATCTCATGTATCATCTTCTTAGAGATGATCTATGCTCTTATTTAGATAAGTCAAAGTGTTGACTTTTGTTGTAAATGTACTATCTCTCTCTCTATGTTGAACTATTCAAGAACATATCAGAAGAATTGATCAAGGGTTTCTCCACATTGGGGTTTGTCCCCGGCTAGCGCCACATCTTGTGTCCTCTTGTCTTGGCTTGTCTTCTGCAATTTATGTTTATGTTCTATCTGTAGTTTACTTTAATGCTGATATGATTGCTAATCTGGAAAAGATATCGAGTTAACTGTGAAAATTGAAATAAATTGCTCTAAGCATAGAACATACCTAAAATTAACACAACAAGATAAGATCACTTATAACCAATGTCAAATATCACTTATCAATCAAGATTACAAAAACCAATTAGAGAAACACCTTAATGTTATTCAATGAGATGATTATGGCAATGATAGCAATATCACTTTATCACTTATGTATGATTATGAGAAATTCTCTTTCAACTGTTAGATTTGCAAGTTAGAACAAGAGAAATCTACAAGATTGCAAGAGCACAACTACAAGCAATTTAGATGAGATTGCTAACAGTGAGACAAGTAAAATGACATGCAACAAAAATATTTCAACTAGGCAATGCAATTTTGCAAAAGAGAGAAACTTAAGAAATTAGAGACTAGCAATGCAACTATATGATGCACAATGACTAGCAAAGAGAAAAGAGAGAGGGAGTTAGTAAGGCTATTCTTGAAAAGACAAGAGAGAGACTAATGCCAGTATTCAATGATTTCCAAATACCTCAAATATGCCACTGTCAACGAAAGATTAGACTGCTGTAGCTTATTTACCAATATATTTCAGTCCACTTAGATACCAATGCAAATATAGAAGAGCCAATGCACAATAGCAATCTAGATGTTAAGAACACTTGTGCTAGATTATAAAAGCGTTACTGCAAACTCAAACCAGACCTCTGAAATGATGCAATCAGCCAACTGTAGTACTAAGATCAGTCATCAAAGAGCAAGATTAATCGCAAGAATGCAATGAAACAAAAGCCAAAACACTTCAGATGATCCTTATGATTTGTATGTGTTATTCTTGGGTGTTTTTAGGCATATGTGCTATGTGTTTCTATTAAAATTGGCAACTAGGGCCAAATTCCACTTTGGACAGCCCATTTGATGGAGATGATGACTGCATTGAATTCCTCTTTTTGAGAGGACCAAAATTGATTTAAAGATCATCTAATTTGGTGAAGCAGAAGTGTGTTTTTGAATTTATGCCCACACATGTGCAAATTGTTCAGGTCGGCCACATCATCACGTAGGCTCATGAAGCCCAATAGACATGTCTCTTCACCCTCAACGACTGGTATAAATACAAGTGTCCTCTTAGCTCATTTGGCATCATCATCACTTACATTCTTCTCTCTGCTTCTCTCATTGGTTCATACAACTATTGGGCATATTCTCTCACTCACACGTGTGGCAAAGGAGGACGAATTTCAGACAGAATTACATGGCCGAAAATTTCAGATTTTCCTGCAGTTTGACCAACGTTGACCAGTGTTGACTTTGACTTTCCAAGCAGATTTTGACTTCGATTTTCTAGGCAGATTTATGTTTGGGCGGGCCATACACCTTGGCACAGTAACCAAGGCATTCTGGGCACTTTGTCGGCAGCAGAAAATTGCAGATTGACCGTAGACTTCAAGGTAGAAATTTGACCAAGTTTGACCGCTGATTTTGGGACTCGTTTGGGCTGATTTTGATCTCTTGTTCAGGCTGAGTTTGACTCGGTTTGACTAAGCTTCGAAGGAGGCATTTTGCTGTTGTTTTGACCAACATTCACTCTTTGGTTAGGGCTGAATTCGACTGCAGATTTGACAGGACTATTTTGACTTTGATTTGGCAAGTCAACTTTGACATTTTGTACTCTCTCTCTGCTTAACATTTGATATAATAATAAGAAGAATTGATCGAAGTGCTTTACCCACATTGGAGTTTCTCCCTGGAATCTGCCAAATCTGGTGTTCTCTTGTCTTGGCTTTTGCATTTTATTTCATGTTCTATCTACTTTTACTGTCAATGTGATTAATGGTTAATGTGATTGCTATTGGAAACTAAATTGGAAATTGTCACTGGGCTGGTAAAGTACATTGAAGTAATTGTGCTAAGCATGGAACGTACCATTGTTAACAAAATTAACAGTTTCTTTTGTGATTAATGTCTGCAATAAATGATTCAGATTTGAAGCATATGGCAGCGAGCAAACACGTCAAAGAGAAGAAGGATTTAAGGGCTTAAATGATAGCAGCCTAGTCTTAAGGTTCAATGTGCCAAGATATTGCGGCATTGCCCCAAAATTGCAATGTACAAGCTTTGAAAAAGTGTCCAACTTCAACACTGTCGTAAAATGTAACTAGGTTCGGTCTTCATAATGACATATAATTATGATCTTTGTAAATGATGAAATAAAAAGAATAAAATTCTTTTTGTAATGCCTTGCTTCATGGGTTTCGTGAGCAAGAGTTTTTATTTCTAGATGGCTCCTGTTGAGAGCTTTCGGATTTTTCAAAGAGTCAATGTCATGTATGAAGATATGTCAAGAGTATTCTAGTTTATAGGACTGTCAAAATAGCCCTCCAAAAGACAAGCACAATCCTCTTGATGTCGGCCTGCAAGATGAATTAAATAACTCATGTTAGCTCATATAATGAAGACACAACAGTTCACTCTCTCATGTCAGCTTATATGTATGACAAACCACTATATATAGGCGTGTAAGGATCTACATTATAGGAACAAAGAAGTTCGATCATACTTTGAATCAGATAAGAATGCAGAAGAGAGTTCGGATAAGAAACTCAGATACCTTTGCAATTTCGGTGGGTAATTACAGTGACAAAATTCGGATGGAAAATCACAGTGAATAGACCTTGCTGATATGAGTTATTCGATGGTGGAAACAGAGAACAGACCTCGCATGACTGAGTAGACAGAACATAATTTGGAAAAATTCGGATGGGTACAATTTGGATCCCTCTGTGATTTCAGATACTTCTATATTGCAGTGACAATGTTTCGATGTTGAAAAGAGTCTATGGTTCGAAGACTATGGTTTGGTGTAATTTTGGATGAAGGAACGTCGGTGCTACCACAGGAAGAAGGATCTAGTGCTAAACACAGTCTTAATAATGATGCAATTCAGACATGCTTGCAGTGATATTACAGTGATGAATTTCAGATTGCTCTAGTAATGAAGCCAAAGCATTGGAAGAAGAATCTAGAAGATAGAAGCATAAGAGGATCCGTGTCTTGGTCTTGGAGTGGCTAATAGGTCAAGGGTCCTGGTCTTGGTATTCGTCAATTGGAGTCTCAATAAGAAGAATTTGTGCGGGTTTTCCTCTCAAAGAGTGAGAGGTTTTGGTTGTGGCTCATGCCTACATGCTGTGTCTCTGGTCTATTTATGTTCACGCATTGGTTACTGTTTGATGAAGAAGAGCACTAAGAATCTAACGTAAAGGAGATCTTAATCTAAGTAAGTAAAAAACATTCACAAGTAATCACTAATGGAAGAGAAATCAACTAACACTAATGCCCTAGATTTCTCAACATGGTATCGGAGCTAAGGTGCTCATGTCAAAGGAAGGGCATCTAATCAAGGAGACATTCAAGGATCAAGTTTCAAGGAAGGTATCAAAGCAAGTTGAAGGTTTCCAAATCGAAAGATCAAGATCTACCTTGAAGAATCAAACCCTAGATCAAAGAAGCAGTGTGTAACAACAAGAACTTTTGTTTCTATAGTTATCATCAAAAGGCCACAAAGACCCTCATCAAGGTGTCTACAAGGCAAGATAGCTCAAAGGACTTTAAAGTTGAAGATCACATCATCTTGGAGAAAGTTGAAACTTTAGAAGCATTTCTGATCTACACTACAAGGGAAGTTGAAGTATATTAAAGGCGTGAAGGCATTGTCACCATTTTCAAGGTTATAAAGCAAGCAAGGATCCTCTCCTTGCCTTAAAAGAAGATCATCTGAGGAAGCAACAAATCATCCTCATCAAAAGGAGCAACCTTTTCTATTGAAGAAAGGCTTTTTCATTCGGAAGAAGATCATCCAAGAGGGAGCACTAATACATCTCTTCAACCATCATCAAAGTGATCAAGTAGAAGAATTCATCTTCACTTGTCAAGTAAGTATCTTTCACTCTTTAATTAAATTTGGTAAAATGACTTCATGTTTGCAAGGAGATCTATAAACTGGATGGGTCATTGAAATTCCTTGCATGAAAAAGGAGGATAGACATAGTCCTCTAAGAAGTTGAAGTCATTGAAAAAGGTCTCCTTTGAATTCATGGAAAGGAATACTTATGAAAGATCCCCTCATAAAGAAACATTGGAGACATCAAAGAGATGCATATGTGAAACTCATTCTATGAATGATCTGATAATGACGATTAATAAGGTATTACAGACTTATGTTCATGGATTTGTCTATGTTATTTTATGCAATGGATCGATAAGGTTGCCAAATACACAAACAATGAAGCAGTAAACAAAACATAATAGACAACACATAACCCATCAAATTTAATGAGTTCACGCAATACTCCTGGGCTACATCACCTGGTCCAACCTTCAGTGGTGGCCTCTCTATTATGTCTTCAAACTAGAGTTTTTTTACAACAGTGAGCTCAATTTGAGCCTCACACACAACAAATGCTACAACAAAAGCGTTGCTTGAACCTCGCAAGACTCTCTGAGTACACAGACTCCCTCAACGCTCTCTGTATCTATCCTAGCTCTGTCTTGACACTGCCTTCAATACTGCCTCCCTTGTTTGCTCTCTGTTTGTGGCTTTAAAGCCACTCTGGGCTGCGTTTCTCCTTCTTGGCTTTCTGTCTCCCGGGCCTCTGTCCGCTCGAATCCCTCTTCCAGGGTTTACACAATCATTGCATAACGCCTAAAGGGGAGGTGGCCACCTAATTGGCAATGTAAGAGTGCCTTGGTCCCTTGAAATCCTTCGGATTCCCAAACGCGGCCATTTCTTGCTTAACACAGGAAATTCCGCCAAAGCACAGTCCATTTCGGACTTCAAAAGTCCTTAAATCCACCCTATTCTCCTATCGGGTCCGCCTGTAAGTTGCCATCGCATATCACATCGGCCTTCATCCTTCGCATTTCGTTTAATAAGCGAAAATCGCGAAAATACATTAAAAATGGCTTTGCTGCGGATTTCAAATTTTATGGAATAATATTGATAAAACCGTCGGGTTCGGTTCATCAGATCGCACATATACATGTGTATCGGTCCCGCTCTATGGTGTTGCTCTGATGCGATATCGCGATGCCTTGATCGCAATCGCATATCGCGATAACCCCAGGCCGTTGTAAGCGCTCTTATAATCCTCGATAGCGATCTTGCGATGCAATGTGGGCCGTCGATCTGTGCGCTTGATCGACGGCCCTAGTTGACTCCGTCGGTCACCGTCACAAGTGTCATGTGGTCTGCGCCGATATCCGCCGATTGTCTGTGCCAATTGCGATTGTCGATCAGATCTGGACCATTGATCGACCAGATCTGATGGCTACTGTGCATTCACCTGTTTCGCCTCTGATACTCTGTTTGTTTCACTGTTTTCACGTGTTTTTGCCTCCCGATAGTGTTTTTCCACCTTGCTAAGGGCTCTTGGCATGCGATGATTTTGATCTTTGGCATGATTTTAAGAGTTTTCAAGACTTAGAGAGTGTTCTTGGATCCATTTGGATCATGCCTTCCCACTGAAAAAGGCTTTTGGACCACCAAAAGTTGGTTTTCAAGCATCGCTCAAGTGAGGATATAGTTGCCTCACTTGCCCAATCTCTATCCATTTGGCATTGCTGCGTTTTGAACCTTTGAGCCCGATCCTAAGGTACTCCACGTCTGCTCTGCGCGTAGTCCTCACCTTCCTGTCTAGAACTATATCTTCCTGCAACTCATTGAGGTATTCAGGCAACAGATCATCAATGGAAGGAAATTGACTTTGCTCTTCAGGATCTTCGATTAATGAAGGTTCAAACAGTCTTAAGTTTTCTGCATTTACCACTGAATAGATGTGCATGTATGTTGGCAGATCAAGGCGGAAAGTGTTCTCACCAATTTTCTTAAGTACCTTAAAAGGCCCATACCTTATTGGCTTCAGCTTCTTTCTTTCACCTTGCATTCTGTCCTTGTTGATATACAGCCAGACTTGATCACCAACTTGGAAGCTGTGCTCCACCTGATGTTTATCATGCCTTGCCTTGTATTTGGCTTGGCTCTTTTCTAGCTGTTCCTGCACTGTCCGGTGAATTTCTTGGATCTGTTCGATGAACCTGGTTGCTTTGTCCACATCACTGTGTCCAACAACTACTATGTCTTTTTCGAGGACAAAATCCAACGGAGACCTTGGAATAGAACCAAAACAGGTCTCAAAGGGAGATCTCTGTGTAGAAGAATGTTTAGCATGGTTGTAAGCATGCTGCACATAACATAAATGTTCATCCCAAAGCTTGGGATGCTTGCTGCAATAAGCCTTGAGCAACTGGATCATTGTCCTGTTGAATACCTCTGTTTGGCCATCTGTTTGTGGGTGAAAGGTTGTGCTCTTCTTCAGTTTGGTGTCCATTAATTCCCATAGACTTGACCAAAAATTCCCAACAAATCGGGAGTCTCGATCAGATACTATGGAAGTGGGTAACCCAAAATGCACCCAGACATGCTGAAAGAACAACTTCGCTGTTTGTTCAGCTGTAACTTGCTTATTACAAGGTATTAATATACACATTTTGCTAAACCTGTCCACAATAACATATAAATAGTCATGCCCCTTTCTAGATTTTGGCAATCCCCCATCAAAGTCCATGTAAACACTTTCCCAAGGACGGGAAGGGACCGGTAGTGGAGTGTACAAGCCTAGTTTTCTATTGCCGGGCTTACTTTTAGCACACATGGTACACCCTCTTACATATCTAGAACCTGTTTCATGCATTCTTGGCCAATAGCAGTATCTTTGCAGTTGTGCAACTGTTTTACTTACACCATAATAACCTGATATCAGAGAAGTATTTGCTTCCCTAATCATGTTGACTCTTTCAGTTGGTGGAATGCATATCTTTCCCAAATGATACAAGAGTTGGTCTTTAACATAGTAATCCAATTCTTCTACCTTTTTGCCATTACTTAAAGCTGCATATACATCTTTAAAGTCTATGTAGCTTTCATGCATTACTGAGTTATGTTTAAGGATAGTAGATGCATTTATAATTGGTCTGGACAACATATCTGCAACTTTATTGTGTATGCCCTTTTTATATCTGATGACTAAATGAAACTGTTGTAGGAAACCCATCCACTTATAGTGTCTTGATTGCTGCAATTTAGTTTGTGAGTGCAAGTACTAAAGTGGCTGATGATCAGTATGTATATTTGTTTCTTTGCCCATTAAGTAATGTTTCCACTTTTTCACACTCTGGACTAATGCATACAATTCTTTATCATATGTAGGATAATTAACTATTGCAGAATTAAAAGTCTCAGAATGGTAGCATATGGGTTTACCATGTTGCATCAATACTGCTCCCATGGCATAGTCATTGGCATCTGTTTCGATCTCAAATGGTTGTTGAAGATTTGGCAATGCTAGTACTGGTGCTATACTAATTTTTCCTTTCAAGGTGTTGAAGGCTTTCTGCTGTTTGCCTCTCCACTGAAACACCTTGTTCAATCCTGTCAAAGCATGTAAGGGAGTTGCAATTAAGGAAAAGTTAGCAATAAACTTTTTCCAATATTGTGCTGCTCCTAGGAAGCTTCTAACTTCTGTAGCAGACTTGGATTTAGGCCAGTTTACAATGACTGCAACCTTAGAGGGATCTCTCTTCAATTCACCATCCCCTACAATATGACCCAAATAATTCAAAGATGTTTTACCAAATTCACATTTTGATATTTTAACATAGAGATTTTCTTTTTTCAAAACATCTAGAGTCTGCTTTACATGCTTCAATGTTCTTCCTATGTTTTACTGAAAACAAGAATGTCATCCAAATATACAATTAAAAAATTATCAATAAAAGGCTTGAGTACATCATTCATGACTCTCATGAAAGTGGCAGGAGCATTAGTTAAGCCAAAAGGCATAACTAGCCATTCATATAGCCCTTGCTTTGTTTTGAAAGCAGTCTTCCATGCATCTTGCTTTGCTACGTTGCCCTGATGGTAACCACTACGCAAGTCCAACTTGGAAAAGTAAACAACTTCCTTCAACTGATCCAATAGATCGTCAATGCAAGGAAGGGGATAACGATTCTTGATCGTTATTTTATTCAGTGCTCGGTAATCAATGCTCATCCTCCACGAACCATCTTTCTTCCTCACCAACACGATTGGAGATCCGCATGGTGATGTGCTTGGTCTTATGAACCCTTTCTCGAGCAGCTCTTGTACTTTCTTCTTGATTTCTGCATTCTCTAAAGCGGATAACCTGTACATTTTGATGTTAGGCAATGGAGCGTCTTGCTGCAAATTAATATCATGTACAATTTCCCTTTTGGGTGGCAGACCATTTGGTTCTTGAAATAAGATATCATATTTTGAAACAAATTTTTCTAAATCAGCTTGTTGTTTAGCATCACAGCCTTCAAATACATTGGTTTTATCAGGTTTCTTTTCCTTTACAACCATCAGCAAAAATTGCTGGCATGAATTTACAATTCTTTTCATCTGCCCTGAGTTTATGAGAGTATAATCATTCCTGAGTTTATGAGTTCTTACAATATATTCGATCCCGTCTTTAACGAGTTGATACTTATTTTCAGCTTTATAGAAAATGACTTTTCTATCATACGAGTAAGGACTTCCTAAAACAATTCCACATATATCCAAGGGAACGATATTTAACTCAACCTCATCTACAAATACTGACCCAAAAGAAAACCTAAGTTTACATTGTCTAGTCACCTGTAGCTTTGCTTTATTACATGCCCAACGTAATGGATATGGCTTTTTGTGAGGTGTGGTTAGTAGTCCCAATTTCTTTACAATTGTTTCAGAAATTAAGTTTATTTGTGAGCCACTATTAAACAAAGTATCAATCTTTTGATGCTTGGAAATAACTCTAATATGAAAAAGCTCATGTTTTTTCCTCTCATTTTCTTCACTATCAATAGTTTGTGCAGAATTACTAGTAGATGCTTCAGAATTTTTACCTTTTATACCTGTGGTTGCAACTGTTGTTTCATCACCTAAGTCTGACCCCAAATCTTTTTGTATAGCAACAACAGTCTTTTTCTTCTTGCCATCGAACTTCTTGGGTTTCAGCTCCAGATGCAAAGACCAACAATGTTCATCATCATGTCCATCCTTCTTGTAGTGAGTGCATGAAGGTTTGGCCTTTTGTACAGCATTTGCCTTCCTCTCTTTCCATTTCTGCTTCCTCTTTTCCTTGTTCTTGCTTGCGGTGGGTTTTGATGATCCCCCAATCTCTGGGTTCACATTCTTGCCTCTAGCCTCTAGATGGGTAGCCTGGACAGATACCTCATCTATGCTAGTAGGGTTAAACATGAGAATGGTGTGCCTCAAATAGTTGTGTAGACCACCTATATACTTCAGCAAAGTTTCAGGTGAGTCTAAAGAAATGCCTAGAATCAAAGTTCTTTTTTTAAATTCTTGGGTGTAGCTTTGTACACTTTGCCCTTTTAATTGGCGAAGAGTTTGCCAACTCATCATAGCTTGCTGCATATAAGCTAGTGGATAGAATTGTTTTTTAATTGCATAAACAAATTCACTCCAGACAGAAATTTTTTTACCATGTTTCTTCAAGTCAACTTGTGTCCTGCCTTCCCACCATACCAAGGCAGTTCCTCCAAGGCGTAGGCTGGCCAGCTGAATTTTACTCCTATTTGAATCAATGCTCTGCACCCTGCAATACACATCAATCTGTCTAATCCAGTTATCTAGCTTCTCTGCATTTAATTCTCCACCATATATTGACAAATCAAAGTTAACATCTAATTTAATCAAAGATGTTTTCTTCTTTTTATTTTCAGGGCTATCAGGAGTTGTGGATAAAGGAGCCTCTTTTCCTTTCCCTTTGCCTTCAGAATGGTCATCCATAAGAGATTCTTCTGTTCTTTTGTCTTGTTTGGAGTTTGAAGAATCTTCACTTCGATCTTTCTTAAATTCTCTATACATTTCTTCTACCATGGCTCTCATGGTCATGAAATTGTCCATGAACTGAGAGTCTGATTCCAAGGGATTTTCTTTTGCCATTTTCCTCCTAGGATAGACTCTACCAATTTCTAGGTTAGTTTCAACCAGTTCTCCTTCTCCTACTTTGAGCTTTGACCTAATTATCATTTACCAATCCAACACCAGCTTGTCTAACCTTAGTAAACCTATTGCTCTAATACCACTTGATCTGATAATGAAATCTAAAACAATTAATAAGGTATTACAGACCTATGTGCATGGATTTGTCTATGTTATTTTATGCAATGGATCGATAAGGTTGCGAAATACACAGAGAATAAAGCAATAAACAAAACATAATAGACAACACATAACACAACAAATTTAATGAGGAGTTCACCCAATACTCTTGGGCTACATCTCCTGGTCCAGCCTTCAGTGGTGGCCTCTCTATTATGTCTTAAAAAACAGAGTTTTTTTTTTACAACAGTGAACTCAATTTGAGCCTCACACACAACAGATGCTACAACAAGAGCTTTGCTTGAACCTCTCAAGACTCTCTGAGTACATAGACTCCCTCAATGCTCTCTGTCTCTGTCCTAGCTTTGTCTCAACACTGCCTTCAATATTGCCTCCCCTGTTTGCTCTCTGTTTGTGGCTTTAAAGCTACTCTGGGCTGCATTTCTCCTTCTCGGCTTTTTGTCTCTCGGGCCTCTATCCGCTCGAATCCCTCTTCCAGAATTTACACAATCATTGCATAATGCCTAAAGGGGAGGTGGCCTATTCGGTAGTGTAAGAGTGCCTCGGTCCCTTGAAATCCTTCGGATTGCCAAACGCGGCTATTTCATGCTTAACACAAGAAATTCCGCCAAAGCACAGTTCATTTTGAACTTCAAAAGTCCTTAAATCCACCCTATTCTCCTATCGGGTCCGCTTGTAATTCACCATCGCATATCACATCGACCTTCATCCTTCACATTTCGTTTAATAAACGAAAATCGCGAAAATACATTAAAAATGGCTTTGCCGTGGATCTCAAATTTTATGGAATATTATTGATAAAACTGTCGTGTCTGGTTCATCGGATTGCACACATACATGTGTATCAGTCCTGCTCTATGGTGTTGCTCTGATGTGATATCACGATGCAATTGATCGCAATCGCATATCGTGATAACCCCAGGCCGTTGTAAGCCCGCTTGTAATACCCTATAGCGATCCTGTGATGCAACGTGGGCCGTCGATCTGTGCGCTTGATTGACGGTCCTAGTTGACTCCGCTGGTAGCCGTTGCAAGTGTCATGTGGTCTGCGTCGATATCTGCTGGTTGTCTCTGCCGATTGCGATTGCCGATCGGATCTGGACCGTTGATCGGCCAGATCTGACGGCTACTGTGCATTTACCTGCTCCGCCTCTGATACTCTATTTGTTTCATTGTTTTCATGTGTTTTTGCCTCCTGATAGTGTTTTTCCGCCATGCTAAGGGCTCTTCCCGTGCGATGATTTTGATCTTTGGCATGATTTTAAGAGTTTTCAAGACTTAGAGAGTGTTCTTGGATCCATTTGGATCAATGAAGGTACGTTAAAGGAGGTCACATGAATTAGATCTGATCTACACAAAAGTAAAGATATTAAAGGATGAAGGATATCTTCATAAGATTGTTGAAGTTTCTAAGTCTAATATGTTAGAAACCCTCCATGCACTTTATCTGATTTATTCCTACCTACTTGTTCCGTTACTTAACAAGTTATTTACAATGTAAATACTGAAAATAAACACTAGTGCTTGCTCAACATATTATAGATCAACAACTGAAGGAAACAGAAACAATCACACCAAATGACACTGTTATTTTTGGACCAATGTCCCCAGAAAAACCCAATGTGGGAAAACTGGTGTAGCGATCTGAGATTTTTATTATTAAGCAATATTAGAGTACAATCTGGGTGCCAAATCCGACTTACCAAACAGAGAATTTCCTTGGCAGTAATACCTTTCATACCTCTCAATTTGAGACAAATATCCTGGCTGAAACCTTGGAAACACCTTCCGGCAACTCCTTAGCTCCAATCTACCACAGAAACCCTAGTGTCTGCCTTTCTGGACTGTGTCAGCCCCTCTCTGCCCAACGCTGGCCCTGCGTCACCCTGAATGGGTCTACATCAGCCTTAGGAGGCCCTGCGTATGCTTTCTGGCCCTCTTCATCAGCAACGCTGGCCTCTCTAAAGCTCTGCGCAGCTCCCATCTACCTCTATGTGGCCCAACATGAGCTCTGGCTGCTATTGCGTCACTCTCCTTGGCAACTGCGTTGCTCTCCCGACACTATCTCTGCCTCTCTGTCTCTCTGTACTCAATGCCCCTCAGCTACAACTCCGATCACTGATTCTATTTCTCTTAGCAAACCCCGCTCTAGAGAATAGAATGATTGATCACTCTGGTGTATTCTCCAAGTGACCCTCAAGCCCCCTCTTATACTTTTCTCGTTGACATATCAACGGTCGAGATTAAGTCCCTAATCAACGACTAAGATTAGATCTGGCTTGATCCATGTCTTTTGGACCATTCTAACACAATTTCATATTAAAACACATTAATATTTTATTTTCCCTAAGTTTAGACTTAGGAACTCCATTAAAAATATTAATTATTTTAATATCTCCTGAACTGTTTAGAATCTGCCCAAACCCTTTCTGGGTATTAGGGATCTCATGTGCCCCAACCTCTCCACCAAATTTCGTGGCTAGAGCACATCCGATGCTACCCGAAATCAACACTCTCTCTTAGCGAGGAGTGTGCTCTAGTAATACTCCTCACTGAGTATCACCCTGATCATCCGGCATCGGTCGCTATGCTGATGCTAGGCTTGCTGCCCATCATCCTCTGCACTGCTGCATCCTGTACTGCTACCCATGGCTCTGCCACTGTCACTACTGCATCTGTACGGCAACTCCCTCTGTATCCGTGTTGTTGCTGGTCCTTTTTCCCAACATTGCATCCGCACTGCAACTCCTCTCATCACGCTGCATTGTGCTTCCCATTGCTGCACTGCAACTCAGTTACTGAGAAGTAAGTAACTGATCTCCCAACTCTGACCTCTCTGTTGGGCTAGAGATGCTCCTGATGCTGAAGCTTCCTCTATTGCTGACAAGTGCTCCCTCTTTGACCTCTGCGCTGCTGCAACAATTCCCTGCATCTCCCACTGTTACACACCTCTCTGTGCCATCCTGCACTGGTGCAACACTCCCGTGCCTCTCGCACTGCTGCAGCTTGCTAGCCTTGCGCTGTCTCGGGACTCCTGCACTCTAGCTCTCTCTGCTGCTTCATCGACATTCGTCTCTACCCACATCAGCTAGTCTTGCTACTCCTCTTTGGGGCTCTTGTAGCAAGGTCTGATCCAAGAGGCTGGGTACCTCGAGGATCCTGCCCCTCATCGCTTGTAGTCCTCCTGACTACAGCTCGATGTCTCCCCACTTCCTCTCAAGTGGTGTGTGTGCACTCATGGCACAGTCATTGTCTGTCAACACTTCCTTCTCTGCCCTTGCTGGCGTTGCCTTAGTCTCGGAAGACTCTCCCTTACTCTTCTTCCTTGGACACTGGGTCACATAATGACCCAGCTCCCCACAGTGGAAGCACTTGATCTTGGAGAGATCCTTCTTCTTCTGCTTATCCTGTTTTCCCTCAGATGGTAGGGAAACATCTTCCTCCTCCTGCTTGACTTTGATCCCCTTGCTGTTGCTACTCGTCTTTGACTGCTGTCTGATCTCTTCTTGGCAAAGAGCAGCCCACATCTCATCCCAAGGTGGAAGTGTTCCTTTGCCCAGTATACTCTAGACAAATACCTCCCAGTCTTTTGAGACAGCATTCAGGGCTGTCCTCACCATCAATTTCCGATCCGACGTGGCTTCTATAGCAGTCAACTCATCTTGGATCTCATTCAGTCCTCCGTGGAAGGTGTCAATCGGTTCTCCCTTCTTCATCTGATACGACCTCAACTGATTCTCTAGTAACATTCTTTTCTACATAGAAGTATGTTGGTAAAATTTCTTGAGGGCCTCCCACATCTCATATACTGTTTCCTTCTCGGCAATGTGTGGTACTACATGGTTCTTGATCCCGTTAAGGATGATGCTCTTGGCCCTCGACATTGCCTCCTTGTAATTGTCATTATCATTTGGGTCTACTGGGATAGCTATAACCTTCAAGGCGAAGTTCTTGACACGATTTCTGTCAAGTACGGATAAGATTCTGGCCTTTTAAACTGTGAAGTTCGATGCTTCGTCTAGTCTGTCCTGGTCTCTTACTCCTTGTAGTGCCATGATGCTCTTCTACTTCCCTCCTAGAAGTTCTCGATCTGACTCCCTCTGAGTCTCGATTTCCCTCCTGGAAATCGTTCTGCCGATGTCGAGATGCCCCCTACTCTGATCGTCTGTGCAACCGCACCACTTATCCGGGTTTCTCAGCTAGAAACCCTCGGTAGTAACTCCCTCCTCTTGGCCTTGACCTGTCAGGTACTGTTCTGACTACAGTGCCTCACCAGCTTCACTCTGCAATGTTCCCATAGCCTTCTAAACTGCAACAACCTGAAGGTGAGAGCTCCAAGGCTCTGCGCAATCCCGACACTAGCAACCCGACCTCCTCAGCCAACTGGGTCAGCTCTCCTAACTTTTGCGTGGCTCTGCGTGAGGCTCCCTTTGCCTTCCTTAGCCTCTGCGCTGCCTCTTCCTGGCTCACCCTTGATGATGTAGCCACTGCATTGCCCTTCCCTTGTTGTTGCTCTGTTAGAAACAACTTCTGTCACCTTAGGATAACTGTTTTCTGCTGCTATTGCTCTACTCGGCTGATGTCCTCAGTCCTCCTATGATCTGCAATCGCTCTCTGATACCATGTTGAAGTTTCTAAGTCTGACACGTTAGAAACCCTCCATGCACTTTATCTGATTTATTCCTACCTACTTGTTTTGTTACTTAAAAAGTTATTTACAATGTAAATATTGAAAATAAACACTAGTGCATGCTCAACATATTACACATCAACAACTAAAGGAAATAGAAACAATCACACCAAATAACACCGTTATTTTTGGACCAATGTCCCCAGAAAAACCCAATGTGGGAAAATCGGTGCAACTACCTGAGGGTTTTCTTATTAAGTAATATCAGAGTACAATCTAGGTGCCAAATCCGGCTTACCCAACAAAGAATTTCCTTGGTAGTAATACCTCTCAGTTTGAGACAAATATCCGGGCTGAAACCCCAGAAACACCTTCCGACAGCTCCTCGACTCCAATCTGCCCCAAAAACCCCAGCGTCTGCCTTTCTACACTGCGTTAGCCTCTCTCTGCCCAACGTTGGCCCAGTGTCACCTTGAATGGGTCTGCGTCAGCCTTAGCAGGCCCTGCGTTAGCTTTCTGCTCCTCTGCGTCGGCAACGCTGGCCTCTCTTAAGCTCTGCGCAGCTCCCCGCTGCCTCTGCGTGGCCCAACGTGAGCTCTGGTTGCTATTGTGTCACTCTCCCCGGCTACTGCGCTGCTCTCCTGGCACTATCTCTACCTCTCTGTCTCTCTATACTCAATGCCCCCTCAGCTGTAACTCTGATCACTGATTCTATCTCTCTTAGCAAACCCCGCTCTAGAGAATAGAATGATTGATCACTCTGGTGTGTTTTCCAAGTGACCTTCAAGCCCCCTTTTATACTTTTCTCTTTGACATATCAACGACCAAGATTAAGTCCCTAATCAATGACTAAGATTAGATCTGGCTTGATCCATGTCTTTTGGACCATTCTAACACAGTTTCATATTAATACACATTAATATTTTATTTTCCCTAAGTTTAAACTTAAGAACTCCATTAAAGATATTAATTATTTTAATATCTCATGAATTGTTTAGAATCTGCCCAAACGCTTTCTAGGTATTGGAGATGTCATGTGCCCCAACCTCTCCACCAAATTTCGTGGCTAGAGCACATCCGATGCTACCCCAAATCAACAAAGATCTCATCTACGAGATCTAGGAAAGAAGATAATCATCATTGATCTATAATGCACTAACTGATAATCATGGTAACAAATATCCATGGGATAAGAAAGTTACCTCATTCAACAACTTGTGATTTCTATGCAAGATAGAAGAAGACAAGTTGAGGGCAAAAGTGTTGAAGTATAAAACGTAAGGATTCAGACACTTTGTCTAAAGGAAAGAAGAACATAGCTAAGATTCAATGCTATGAATATGAACATTATAGGAAAGATTGTCCTTAGCTTAAGAAGGACAATAACAAGAAGGATAGAGAAGTCCATTAAGTGGAGGAGGCTGAAAGAAGAAAGTCCAAGGAAGAGAAGCATTAGAAGCAAGAGCTCGTGACCTTAACATAGGGAAACATGAAGGACCGCTGGAACAAAATCTATGATAGTCAACTTTGGAGGATATAGCTCTTGGTGACCTCATTGAAAGATCAAAGGAAGAAGTCATCTAGGACAAGTCTCATCATACATCAAGGAAACATCTGTTGAATAAGGATATGCGAGATGGAATTCTCATTGGAGGATTCACTGATTGAGAAAGGAAGCAAGTGCTTCATCAAGAACTCCAGCTTGTGGAGTAAATGGGATAATGGTATGATGACATAAGAGATGAAGCAGATCAAGGTGTTGAAGATATTTTCAGTCAAGGCCTTGACTAACAACCCTATCTGTCCACAATAATAGAGCACAATGCTGGGGAGATAATGATTTATAAACACCTTCATCATTGTCTCTCATGGCACATACCCCATCCGGATGTTGACAAGGTATGTCCTTCTAGGACTACTCTCATCTTGGATTAACACATCCTCATAGAATTTCCTCTTTGACTATGCTTGCCTATTAGATGCCATACCTCATCCTCAAAGAGTATCGGAATGAATCTTAGATGCTTACCCAATCCTCCATTCTTTTTTCATAACATGAAGACAAGAATGATGTGTATATCTCTCCCTCTTAACTAGGGAGGATCTACTCATTCCTATAAAAGGAATATATCCCAGCTCCCTCTTAAAAAGGGACTTGCCCAAGCTCCCTCTTAACAAGGGATTTGTTACCAAAAGCAACTCTCTTCGGTGGAGATACTATCTGCTGCTTGTAGGGCTCCTTTTTTCGACATCATGTCACGGACTTCAATTTCTTCGTCATGGAGCCATCTTCTTCGTAGGGCATTGACCATATTCTTCATCACTTCCCATCAACGAAATATCATGTTGAACCAATAGTCATGTCATCCTTCTCCTCATCGAAGGTGATCTTCTAGTCCATATCTGTCTATTCTTCATATAATTACCTCTTCCAATTCATGTTTCTTTCAAGATCTTCCATCCAATCTCATGAGTGCTAGTTGTAGGTGACTCTCCACAACCCTCTTTTGGTAGCCCTGTTTCAACCCAACCAAACGTTTTCTCAAAAATCAAAATAAACATTAAATCAAAGTTACCTCTTTTTGATGGCGTTTCCTCATGACATCTATTTTTATGCAACATCAACATGCTTTCACATATAGTATGAATCCATCTCCAAGACATACATTACCAATGTTCTCTTGCTCCAACATACATATCTTGGTCTTCATACCTTCTTCATGGAGATGTCATAGCTAATTCTTCTTGATATCAAATGTTGATCACTTATCTTTTCTCACATGACTTTAGATGCATCTTTCACAAGCTCTTCTTTCACTTTCCTCAAATGTTGCTTTCTCAGTGTTTGACACCTAATCCGCTAAGGGTTATGGTGAGGAAGTTGAATAGTCAAAGAGAGTCCAAGAGACCTTGGAAGATGAATCTAAGAGTCACTCCAATGTATTATAAATGTATATCATGTGAATAATATAATGCATTCAATGCTTATCTTTCATATCTTCTATCTTCGCCATGGTTGTGTTTAACGTGGTATTATAGTGGGTACGTTCCTAACCTGCTCAATCTTGCGTGAGTTACTAATTTTGTGGCATTTGTGTGCATGTCAGCTTTGCGATCTATTATTTTGCTACCATTCTCAGCTTGGCATGCAAAACACTCCTACTCACTGTGCATTTGGCTACCACGGGCCTCTAAGTCGTAGTGCTGCATGCCAGACCTCTTATAAGTATATCCTCCTTACACTAGTCTGCCTATCAAAAATCTGTTTCTTGGTTGTGCACCTACTCTAACGCTCTGAAATTTGCCTGAAAACCCTGGTGCCCCTCAAAACCATATTTTTAGTATGTTATTCCTTTGCATGTGCTTCCACGACCTGTCATAGCTCTAAGTGTTGTTCCCCTTTTGCATTATTGTTTTGCATGTTCGTTTTCTTGGAATGAGAACCCACCCCTGCTCTACAAATGGCGTGGAGGCATTCCTTCAGCTTTGTGTTAAGAATGGAGTAGGGAGAGCAAAAGAATGAAAATAGATTCCCCATTCCAACAGAGTGAAATTGTGGATGAATTTCTGAAGAGAACGAAAAAAAGGGTGTTGCATTCTCTGTAATGAAGACGAAGAGATTGTGCATCCTTTCTATGAACAAAACAGAGAAGGAATTGAAATTTTTCTCTATATCTAAGGCTTGAAAATTTCTTTGGAGATTGATGTCCTTCAAAATTATATCTAGATACATTCAAACACTCATTTGGAGATGAAGTGGTCGAAAGAATCTGGAATTTTGGTTTTCTGGTTAAGAAATTTGTGTTGTTTTATCTAAGGTTTCGTTGAGGAACAAATGCTAGAGATAGTTTTTTTGCAGCCTTGAAAAACTTTTGAAAGGGTTTCATTCTCTTTGGATAGGGACTCGTTGGGCTCATACTCTCTCTATGAGGGTTTCGCTGGTGCTATGAAATGCAAATGAGTGAACAAAGTTAGTCTTCACGTGGCCATGGGAGACCTACGAGACTTTTAATTTGGTTTTTTTTGGTATGGGGTTTCGCTGGGCATCTCTTGTTATTTGCAGGTTGTCTTGAAGGAGTCCTTGTGGCTAAGGCACCAAAGTTAATTGCAACTCGCTTATATGAAGTCTGCCTGGATACGTCTTGGCATTTCTTGGAGCAATGTGAAACAACTCCAGAAACTTATTCCAAGTTGCGATTCTTTGTGTGACTCCCTTCTGTGGCACTGATCTGGTGTGAAAACCCTAAGTAGTGTTGATTTGGGGTAGCATCGGATGTGCTCTAGCCACAAAATTTGGTGGAGAGGTTGGGGCACATGAGATCTCCAATACCTAGAAAGGGTTTGGGCAGATTCTAAACAGATCAGGAGATTATTAAAATAATTAATATTTTTAATGTAGTCCCTAAGTCTAAACTTAGGGAAAATAAAATATTAATGTGTATTGATATGAATCTGTGTTAGAGTGGTCCAAAAGACATGGATCAAGCCAGATCTAATCTTAGCCATTGATTAGGGACTTAATCTTGGCCGTTGAGATGTCAATAGGAAATGTATAAGAGGAGGCTTGAGGGTCACTTGGAGATCACCCCAGATGATCAGTCATTCTATTCTCTAGAGCGAGGTTTGCTAAGAGGGATAAAATCAGTGATCGGGAGAGCAACTGAGGGGCATTGAGTACAAAGAAACAGAGAAGGCAGAGATTGTGCCGGGAGAGCACCGCAACAGCCAAGGAGGGTGATGCAGAGCTAGCAAGGGCTCATGCAGGGCCACGCAGAGGTAGCCAAGTGCTACGCAGAGCACCAGAGGGTCCAGCGCAGAGGCTCCCAGAGCTGACGCAGGGCCTCCTGGGATTGATGCAAGCCAAGAAAGGCTGATGTAGGGCTAGCGTGGGACAGAGAGGGGCTGACGCAGTCCAGATGGGCAGATGCTGGGGTTGCAGGAGCAGTTTTGTGCTGAGGAACTGTTGGAAGGATTTTCCGGGGTTTTAGCCAGGAAATTTCTCTCAAACTTTGAGGTATAGATGCTAAGGAAATTCTCTATTGGGTAGGCCAGTTTTGGCACCCAGATTGTACTCTGATATTGCTTAATAAGAAAACCCTCAGATAGCTACACCGGTTTTCCCTTATCGGGTTTTTCCGGGGACATTGGTCCAAAAATAATGGTGTCATGTGGTGTGTTTGTTCTTGTTTCTTTTAGTTGCTGATCTGTAATATGTTAAGCATGCACTGGTGTTTATTTTTAGTATTTACTTTGCAAATAACTTCTTAATGAAAAATAACAAGTAGGTAGGAATAAATCAGAAAAATGCATGAAGGGTTTCTAAACTAAGTAAAATTAGAAACTTCAACATGGTATTAGAGCGTGATTGCAGATCACAGGAGGACTAAAAGACATCAGCCGAGCGGAGCAATAGCAGCAGAAAACCGCTGTCCTGAGGTGACAGACGCTGTTTCTAGCAGCACAGAGCCAAGAAGTGTGACACAGAGCCAGTGAGAGCCATGCAGAAGAAGCCGAGAGCTGCACAAAGGCTCAGAGAGGTCATCGTTGCTGACGCAGAGGGTTAGAGGGCTGACGCAGACGCAGACCCATCTGTGGTGACGCAGAGCCAGCATGAGGCAGAGAGGGGCTGACGTAGTTTACAGAGAGGCAGTTGCTGGAGTCTAGAAGGCTGCAGAAATATTGTAGAGTGGAGCTAGTGAGGTACTGTATTCAGAACAGTACCTGACAAAGCAGGGCCAGAGGAGTTGTTACCGAGGGTTTCTAGTCGAGGAACCTGGATCAACAGTGTAGTTGCACAAGACGATCAGAGTAGGGGGCATCTCGACAAGCGACAGAAGGATTTCCAAGAGGGAAATCAGGACTCGGAGGGAGTCCAGAAGAGAACTTCCACACGGGAAGTAGAGACTCACAGGAGTCGAACAAAGAACTTCCAGGAGGGAAGTTGAGGAGCGCCATGGCACTACACGGGGTAAGAAACTAGGATAGGTTGGACGGAGCATCGAAATTCGCAGTCTGGAAGGCCAGAATCTTATCAATGCTTGACAGGAATCGTGTTAAGAACTTCGCTTTGAAGGTGATAGCTATCCCAGTCGACCCTAATGATAACGACAAGTACAAAGAGGCGATGGCGAGGGTCAAGTGCATTATCCTTGATGGGGTTAAGGATCATGTGGTACCACATATAGCTGAGAAGGAAATGATAGTTGAGATGTGGGAGGCTCTTAAGAACCTGTACCAGCATACTTCTCTACAGAGAAGAATGTTGCTCGAGAACCAGATGAGGTCGTATCAGATGAAGAAGGGTCAATCGATTGACACCTTCCTCGGAGGACTGAATGAGATCCGAAACCAGTTGACTGTTATAGGAGCGACACCGGATCAGGAGCCAATGGTGAGGACAAACCTGAATGCTGTCTCAGAAGATTGGGAAGTGTTTGTCCAGAGTATCCTGGACAGAGGGACTCTCCTACCTTGGGACGAGATGTGGGCAACTCTTCACCAAGAAGAGATCAGACGGTAGTCGAAGATAGGTAGCAGCAGCAAAGGGATCAAGGTCAAGGAGGAGGAGGAGGATGTGGCCCTAGCATCTGAGGGAAAGCAGGAGAAGCGGAAGAAGAAAGATCTCTCCAAGATCAAGTGCTTCCAATGTGGGGAGATGGGTCATTATGCGCCCTAGTTCCCAAGGAAGAAGAGTAATGGAGAGTCTTCCGAGACTAAGGCAGTGCCAACACGGGCAGAGAAGGAAGTTTTGATAGACGATGACTGTGCCATGAATGTACACACGCCACTTGAGTGGAAGTGGGGAGACATCGAGCTGTAGTCAGGTAGACTATAGGCGATGAGGGGCAGGATCCTCGAGGTACCCAGCCTCTTGGATTAGACCTTACTATGGGAGCCTCGACGAGGAGTAGCAAGACTGGCTGAGTGGGTAGAGACGGGTGCAGATGGAGCGACAGAGAGAGCTATAGTGCAGGAGTCCCGAGACAGTGCAGAGCTAGCAGGGTGCAGCAGTGCGAGAGGCACAGGAGTGTTGCACCAGTGCAGGAAGGCACAACAAGGTGTGCAGTGGTGCGAGATGCAGGGAGTTGTTGCAGTAGAGGGAGATTCAACATCAATGGGTGTTTCTAGCCCAACAGGGAGGTCAGTTGGGAGATCGGCTACTTACTTCTTAGTAATTGAGTTGCAGTGCAGCAATGGGCAACACGATGCAACATGATGAGAGGAGGTGCAGTGCAGATGCAGTACTGGGAGGAAGGACCAGCAACAACACGGATGCAGAGGGAGCTGTCGTATAGATGCAGCGATGGCAGTGGCAGAACTATGGGCAGCAGTACAAGATGTAGTAGTGCAGAGGATGTTGGGCAGGAAGACCTAGCATCAGCACAGGTACCGATGTCGGATGATCAGAGTATTAATACTCAATGAGGAGTATTGTTAGAGCATAATCCTCGCTAAGAGGGAGTGTTGATTTGGGGTAGCATCGGATGTGCTCTAGCCACGAAATTTGGTGGAGAGGTTGGGGCACATGAGATCTCCAATACCGAGAAAGGGTTTGGGCAGATTCTAAACAGATCAGGAGATATTAAAATAATTAATATTTTTAATGGAGTCCCTAAGTCTAAACTTAGGGAAAATAAAATATTAATGTGTATTAATATGAATCCGTGTTAGAGTGGTCCAAAAGACATGGATCAAGCCAAATCTAATCTTAGCCGTTGATTAGGGACTTAATCTCGACCGTTGAGATGTCAACAAGAAAGTATAAGAAGAAGCTTGAGGGTCACTTGGAGATCACACCAGATGATTAGTCATTCTATTCTCTAGAGTAGGGTTTGCTAAGAGAGATAGAATCAGTGATCAGGAGAGCAGCTGAGGGGCATTGAGTACCAAGAAACAGAGAAGGCAGAGATTGTGCCGAGAGAGCAGCGCAACAGCTAAGGAGGGTGACGCAGAGCCAGCAAGGGCTCACGCAAGGCCACGCAGAGGTAGCCAAGTGTTGCGTAGAGCACTACAGGGGCCAGCGCAGCTGACACAGAGGTTCCCAGAGTTGACGCAGGGTCTCTTGGGGTTGATGCAGAGCAAGAAAGGCTGACGTAGGGCCAGCATGGGACAGAAAGGGGTTGACGCAGTCCAGTTTGGGCAGACGCTGGGGTTGCAGGAGCAGTTTTGTGCTGAGGAACCGCTGGAAGGATTTTTCAGGGTTTCAACCAGGAGATTTCTCTCAAACTATGAGGTATAGCTGCTAAGGAAATTCTTTGTTGGGTAGGCCAGCTTCGGCACCCAGATTGTACTCTGATATTGCTTAATAAGAAAACTCTCCGATAACTGCACCGATTTTCCGTTATTGGGTTTTCCCGGGGACATTGGTCCAAAAATAATGGTGTCATTTGGTGTGTTTGTTCTTGTTTCTTTTAGTTGCTGATCTGTAATATGTTGAGCATGCACTGATGTTTATTTTCAGTATTTACTTTGTAAATAACTTGTTAATGAAAAATAACAAGTAGGTAGGAATAAATCAGAAAAAGTGCATGAAGGGTTTCTAAACTAAGTAAAATTAGAAACTTCAACAAGCAGTGATTTGAAGGCAACTCAACACACTCGTTTGAAGCAAAAGTTACACTATCTTATACCAAAATTCGATCTTGAAGCAGTTGTTGCAATCTCTTGTTACTAGCTTGCTCATGATTCTTATGCTCATAAATTGGCTACAATTTGAAGAAATAAACCTAAGACTTATTGTACAAAATGCATGTCTGCAAAGGAAATCTAGGAAGACACGAACGGTGCAGTTACAACTCTCCTTGAATATACCCATTGCAGATTCAAAACACCATATTGACATTTGTCACCTCCTTGTTGAAGATTGTTTTGGCAATTAAAAGTAGTCTTTTGTGGAGGAAAGTTTAGTCATTTGTATTGTCAGAACATATTGCATTCTATATGCTAGTCATATGAAATGGATTGTGAATTAATTACAGCCATTCTTGCTTGCTTGTTACACACTGGTTATTTGGTGCACATTTACAGAGGATATTGCAATATCTTTATACTGTGAGTGGGTGTTTCTTTTCCTCATTGGGTCATAGTTGTGTTCAGTTTTTTAAGGTGAAGAAAATGGCTCAAATTACCGAAGTATTAGAGTTCTTGAAAACTCTAATACACTCTACTAATCATGATACAATAAAAATCTACAAGAACACTCTGTGATATTAAAACCTGTTTGCAAGATACATTGGAGAAAATAGATTTTTTGGAGTTTGAATCTCAACTTCAACAAGAAGAATTACACTAGTGGAGTCATCATTTTGAACTTGTTTCTGTTCAAAACATTGATACAAACTCCCATAAGCAACAAGTCAATAATGTTGCACTTGAGTCAGATCCAGTGCCCAATGAAGTAGTAGAGTTATGTGTAGATGCATAAATTTAGCCTGCACTTCCCAAGGTCTGAGAGTTCCTGAAAACTCTGATACACTCTACTGATAGTGATTCAGTAAAAATCTGCAAGAACACTCTTTGTGATATTAAAACCTGTTTGCAGGATACATTGAAGAGAATAGATTTTTTGGAGTTTTAATCTCAGCTTCAACAAGAAGAATTACAATAGTGGAGTCATCATTTTGAACTTGTTTCTGTTCAAAACATTGATACAAACTCCCATAGGCAACAAGTCAATAATGTTGCAGTTGAGTCAGATCTAGTGCCCAATGAAGTAGTAGAGTTATGTGTAGATGCAGAAATTTAGCTTGCACTTCCCAAGCTCATAATCAGAGCTTGGGAAGAGCTTCTCCATAACAACCACAAAATTGGTCTTGGATATTACCAGGATGTGTCCTTTGATATTCCAGATTACTTAAAGCCCATCCAGTTCCATAGTGTTGGGTTTCTTCATTGCAATTCACCTTCAGGTGTTCCAGATTCTTCTCTTCTTCCACAACAACCACAATATATTGTTAAATGCCAACCTTGTGAATGAGTTGGTTGTATGAAAGATCACTGTTTTGATTTTCATCCATGTGAACACTGTCATAAAACCACTCATTCTTCAAATAGATGCTTCAAAAACAAGCCTCCTGCAAGAACAAAGATTCATCTTGGATGGATCGTGTCTTGGCAATGGGCTTCAGCAGCCAGGAAGATATTTCAGTCATATGTCAAACTTGTTCTAGAGTATTGAACAGTCTTGTAGTTGAGTTTTCTCCATCTTCTCACCTTGTATCTGACAGGGGGAAAGTGATGGTCATATACAAGCTTCAAAGCCACATCAAGTGAGCCTGAGCCACAACCTGAACCCATTGCCTAATTCAGAGTTGTAGCGAGAGACATAGATGCCCCTGAGCATGCCTTTGGTGGTTGGTGGTCAGCCTTAAACCATCTATGCGGGGTTGATACCTCCTTTTTTAGGTTGAAGGTTGCCCTCTCCAAAGCATTGGGGACACTTCCTCTAGCAGAAGAATTCAAATTCTTTCTAGATCTGTAAGAGTTCCAGGAATTGCATTAAGAATTCTAGAGTTGATGGTCATCCTTAAACCACCGCAGGTTGTAGACCTCCATTTTCCAAGTTGAAGGTCTTCCTCTCCAAAGAATTAGGGACACTTCCTCTAGCAGAATATTTCAGCTTCTTGCCAGATTTGGAAGAGTTTCGGGAACTGCACTAAGCATTCTAGTGTTGGTGGTTGTCCTTAAACCACCCCCTTATACCAACATTTTAGAGAGCACATTTAGCCTAGCGTTGCCATGCATTTTTGCACATTTTGTATTACAGTGCTCTTCTTGGACTCATACATACCCCTTCGAGTTAAGGGGGGGAATGTTGGACACCTAATCCGTTAAGGGTTATGGTGAGGAAGTTGAATAGTCAAAAGGAGTCCAAGAGACCTTGGAAGATGAATCCTAGAGTCACTCCAATGTATTATAAATATATATCATGTAAATAATGCATTCAATGCTTATCTTTCATATCTTTTGTTTTCGCCATGGTTGTGTTTAACACTCAGGATCTTCTATACATAGTTCCTCCATGATTGCCAATTACCTCATATTTTTAATGAGGTCATATTATATTGATTTCATCTTGTCAATATATAGAAGGGTTCAAGGCACATTGTGGTGAGAAATTAAGGGCAATTTAAATATTCACTTTCTCTTAACTATGATAACTGCTTGTGATATTATTTCCTTAGATTTTGTTTCTTATCGTTAGTATGTGTTATCATCATCAACTAGCTATCAAAACAAGAAGATAAAAAATGCACAGGTACACAAGAGATTGGCACCAAGCCAGGGCAAAAACCTCTCCAAAACATGAGAGGAAAAACCCTTTGAACTCTTTCTTATAGAATCTTTATTGAGGAATTCCAAGACCCAAACTTTAACTTAACACTACCTTCAATATCAAAGGACAATATTTCCAAACATGTACCCAAACACTTTGTCCCTGTCTGCAATTCTAGACAGCATAGCAGGTCTGCAACAAGTGTATGACAGTCAGCAATTATGGTCTCGATCAGGCTCATTTAGCATCTTCTTACCTTTGCACTTCTTGTAGACCCATCATATATGTCATAACCTTTTGAATTTTGCTTGATTTGAGATCTTGTGATGACAAACGATTGACTGTTCTAAGGCAGTGAGAACAACACCCTTCGCTTCAGGATGTAGGCACACATCCTATGAGAGTTAGGGCTCTTTGGTGACTTCGATCTCTACGGAATGCCTTTCTCCTTTAAACAACGGCTAGATCTAACCTCTAACACAACGATATGCTCATGTAACGTGATATCCTAGACCAGATCGAAATGGCGCATGAGAGAACAGGGTTTGATGATGAGCTCGGATGAGGGAACAGGCTTCCTCATTGACTGCGACTACCCTTCTCTTCGACCCTTTCACCTCGCTATTCGAATGAGAATCAATGTGCTGTGAGGAGGCATCAACGCTGCCTATAAGTAGGCTTGCTTACTCATCTCTAGGCTGATGTGATCCTTTGATTAGGTCGACGTGATCCCTTTGATTAGGCCGACGTAATAAGTGGTTTCCAGTATTCTTTCAGGTGGATTCCTTGCATCACTTCTGTGGGTACATGTTGGAGTATTTCCTTGATGATCTAGAAGCATTTATGACTTATATCAAATACATGTATTTTCTTCATTTTACATGACTCATCTAAGGCTCTCAATTGGAGCCAAAAGTAGACCAAAAAACTTCTTGAGCATGAAACCCATGTCTCAAGTAATAATATAAAAATATTCTTGATACAAAATTACATCATTGACATTATGAAGACCGAACCTAGTTACATTATTTTCAACACATTGTCTACACGCCTTCATGCATCATTCCAATGGAAGAGTTTCTTCTTCTTTAATCATACTCATGGGATAAAGCATTCAACCATTCTATTTGCAACTATATGATGACATGACTTTACCTATCAAATACATACATATGTCTTCCTTCTTTTGGTCATCTAGACTTCCTTCTAAAAACTTCCTTTCCTTGCTTGAAGATGAAAGTACTTAAACCAACTTGACACGCTGCACTTCTTTGTCACCATACCTTCATCCTTCTAACCTGTGGATCCCACACAAGGTGGAATGTAGAATTTCTGTGAGTCACTTGCTTCTTCTAAGTAGAGGTGAATCTTCTATTGAAGATTCCAGTGGAGGACCTTGATAATCCTCATTCTACAAATGCTTCTTCCTAATGATGATGATCTCTTTATCTTCTATTTTGCTAGATGACTTTCTCCAATGATATAGACTGCTACTTCGTTTGTCCTTATATGCTTCCAATGAAGATGACATGAGCTACTTCCTCTCTATGATGACAATTTTAAATATATGAACTTTTACTTCGACTAACCTTCCATGCTTCTATAATGATTCCATCTCTATCTTTGCTGCAGTGCATGCTATCATACTTGTGATGCTTTCCATCATGATTACTATCTTCTATACACTAAGTGAAGGAGGTTATTTCAGTCATAATAAAGGTCTTTCGCTTCCTCCTTTGATTTCTTCTTTTTGGGTTCTTCTACTTCTTCGGTGATATGGGCTTCATTTCTCTCCTTTCTCTTCTTGGTTCTTGAGATTAGGACAATTTCTTTTGAAATGTGCATATTCATTACACTCATAGCATTGTGTTAAAATTGGCAACTAGGGCCAAACTCCATGTGGGTCATCTTATTAATCGCAGCTGATATTTTTCTTGTATCCCTCTCATCAAGAGGTTTAGGATTGATCTAAAGATCATCTGATTTTGATAAGTATTCATGGAGATATGAATTTATTTGTGTTATGGGACAATTCATCAAGGTCGACCAGCAACCAAATAAACCCCACTTGTGCTCAACGTTTTAGTATAAATAGAGGTGCCTTGAAAGTCATTTAGACACACATCCTCTTGGTAATCTCTTCCTCTCCACTTGTCTTTGGGTTTTGGTGGGAGGAGAGATCTAAAGAGGATACGCTGCCCTAGAGGATGCCCTAAGATCCTAACGCTATCATGGAGGAGATTTTAACACAGCGAAGGAAGCCTACATAATGCAACAAGGAGAGATCTAATTGCTGGTCTAAAAGAGAAGCCCTACACTGCCCTATACATAGCTCTATGGGGAGCCCTACGTTGCCCTATACACAGCTCTATGGAGAGCCCTACGCTGCCCTACACAACTTTATGGAGAGCCCTATGCTGCCCTATACATAGCTCTATTAGAGAGCCCTACGTTGCCCTATACACAACAATATGGAGAGCCCTACGCTGCCCTATACACATCTCTATTGGAGAGCACTACGCTACCCTATACGCAGCTCTATGGAGAGCCCTACGCTGCCCTATACATAGCTCTATGGAGAAGCTCTATGCTGCCCTAACCGTAGTCCTTCAGGTGATATAAAGGAAGACTATTCACACATGCTCCAGTCACAACCATGGAGAAAGGATGGTCTGAAAGCGGCTTGTATGACATTGAGAAGAGTGTTGAAGGATATACATTGAAGTCTGTCTAGCAAGGCAACATATGTTAGGACTGTGTTGATAATAGTACAGTCACTTGGATGGAGAAAACAATGATGATACATTGAAGCAGCATGATGTTGCAAACAACATATATATTGCAACAACATGTTGATGAATGCTGCAACATGATGGGTACAACGATGAAGTGTATCATAGCATAATGAGGGGCAGCACAATGGTGAGGTGCAACAGTATGATATAGCAAGTTCATAGTGCTGCGACAACAACATGATACTTAGTGCAGCAAGTACAACAAGCATGCTAGCGACAACAAGCATACTCGGGACAACAAGCAAGCAAGGGACAAGCAGCTAGCTAGGTGCAACAAACACATGGGTCAATATGGCATCATGGTGCAGCAATGGCACATGATGCAGTACACTGATGGGTACCGTCATGATTGATGAAGCATGATGAGATGCAACATTGTGATGATGATTGCATCATAGTGCATCACGGTGAGGCACAACATGATGAGGAGATGCAGCATGATGATAGGTGAAGGAGTCACCTTGGAGAATTAGTTGAAGCAGCATGTTTTCAACGGATCTCATGTATCATCTTCTTAGAGATGATCTATGCTCTCATCTAGATAAGTCAAAGTGTTGACTTCAGTTGTAAATGTACTATCTCTCTCTCTCTCTACTGAACTATTGAAGAACATATAAGAGAATTGATCAAGGGTTTCCCCACATTGGTGTTTGTCCCTGGCTAGTGCCACATCTTGTGTCCTCTTGTCTTGGCTTGTCTTCTGCGATTTATGTTTATGTTCTATCTGCAGTTTACTTTAATGCTGATGTGATTGCTAATCTGGAAAAGATATTGAGCTAACTATGAAAATTGAAATAAATTGCTCTAAGATAGAACATACCTAAACTTAACATGGTTTCAGAGCTGAAGTGAAGACAAAGCCCAAGCAAGAGTGAACGAGCAATCACCGAAGACAGTTGGAAAAGGACAAAAGGATCATTGGATTCCTTATCCCTCTTCAAATTCACTAAGGGTGAAATCGAAGCAGAGAATATTATCAGAATAACGCAACGGAAGTTTCTGATGGCCTACCTAAAGATCACTTCATTGGGAAGTCCGGACCTAAGGGTGGAAGGGAAGGAATATGCCTTGGTTGCAATAAGTTCGGCCATTATGCGAAGGAGTGTCCGAATGGCAGGGACACATCACTTGATGATGATAACAATCATTCTAGGGACATCTTCAATGATCAGAGGAATGACAGTTAATGCAGGTCATGAAGGGAACGACCGACTCTTCAGAGAAAGCAAGGAACCCTAGGTATGAAGAATCAAATGTTGTTTTTGATAAGATAAAGAAGCGTTATCTTGTATTGGCCCTCTCCTTCAGATTCTTTGAGAATCTGGCTCATTGATTATAGTGCTTCAAAGCACCTCATCGGATAGAAGGGTGCTCTCTCGCATTTGGTAGAGATGGAAACAACTGTGGGATTATAGTTGGAGTCGATGCCACCTATCCCTGAAAGGGTGTAGGGAATTTTACCCCTCAATTGAATGTGGGTAACTCGAATCATTTAAAATAATCTCTTTTATGTACCTCATCGCAAGAAGACCTTGGTGTCCATTTTGGCAATGGAAGTCAAAAGGTTTCAGGGTGACATTCATCGATGGAAAGGTACATGTTTGGATATAGAATTTTCAAATATGCTTTTATCTTTGAGTTCAGGGTTGGTAGGAAGTCCATTGGGGACCATGTCAGTTGACACACAGCACCAGAGGTCTGTAAGTCAGATGACGACAGGGATGCCTGAATTCAAAAGGAGCATGAAGGTACATGTCTGAGATGTACCACAGGGAAAATCTTACAAGGGGACCATTCCCCTCATGTAGCAGGTCCACAGGTTTGGAACAACCCGAGGGGTTTCAGATTCATGATCGAGAATCTTATGTGTGCCGGTGGAAGATCACCCCGAGTTTGATATGGGAGGATTGATAGTTGTTAGATGAAGCTAAGATTCACTAAGAGTGAAGTTGATCCAAACCATTGTTTGAAGGTTGTGGATGATAGACCTCTCATACCGACACCTTCTGAGGACGACCTATTTCAGACAGGTGCAGACCCTCTCACTTATACAAGTAAGAGGGAGTTGGATTTCGGATGTGGAATAGTAAATTGCAAGCCCGTGACTACCTCGAGGATCTTAACTTTCAGAAGCTATATGGTGATGATGTCGGACCAGATTTGGGAAATGCCTCTGAGTTTCATAAACTCGTTTGCTTTGATGTTCTTGGTGAACTTCCGTCCGAACATATGTTTTGCAGTTAGTATGGTGAGCTCATATTTGGTTGAGCCTCACTGGATTGGTACCAAGAATCTTTTGAGATATCTTCGAGGCACAATCTCTCATGAATTGAGATACATTGCCAGAAATATGAAGTTGCATGATTATTTGAATGCTGACTGGGCAGGCAGTGTGGAGGATCACTAGAGCACTTCTCAGTGCTAGTTCTCTTTGGGTTCTGCTTCGATATGTTGATTTGGGGTAGCATCGGATGTGCTCTAGCCACAAAATTTGGTGGAAAGGTTGGGGCACATGATATCTCCAATACCCAGAAAGGGTTTTGGCAGATTCTAAACAGATTAGGAGATATTAAAGTAATTAATACTTTTAATGGAGTCCCTAAGTCTAAACTTAGGGAAAATAAAATATTAATGTGTATTAATATGAATCTATGTTAGAATGGTCCAAAAGACATGGATCAAGCCGGATCTAATGATGACAATCACCACTCTTGATCCTTTTGGAAAACATTGCATATAAGCATGCTTTCTGATAATTTTTCTTTATTTTAAAAGCTTCCTAGCATGCCAACATTAGGATACATATATGGCTTGGTGCTCTTGATTGAATGCCAATCGCATACCCTCATTATTCATACATGATATAATCCAATGAAAATGTTGCAATCCCATCAATCTTGAAATCATGAAAACTCTAAGTTTGCTGAATTTTGAGTGGGCTATGAAATTCTACTTTCTCCACATTAAGTCTGATGAGGTTAAACATTTTGAAACAATTAATAGTGATGTTAAAAATCTATGTAAAAGGATGAAAAGGAAGGAAGGATAAGGAAATGTCAACTTTTATTTTAATAGTTTAATAGTACCATTCAGGAGCATCTAGGGAGCATGGCTGGAGCATAGGTTGAGTTGGTACAGTTTATGGTTGACTTCGTCAACTCAACTAAGTTGACCTAATTTGAAAACATTGCATATAAGCATGCTTTCTGATATTTTTTATTCATTTTAAAAGCTTCCTAGCATGCTATTCATATTCTTTTTATCTCTCATATCTTCCATATCTCTCATAGTTGGTAACTTTTGCAATGGTTAATATTTATCGTGTACAATGGGCATTATAAACTGTTTGAATACTAGGTTGCGAACTTTTGTAAGGATTATTACACTGGACCTCTTTTGTATTTTCTAGTGTTTTAAGAGTGTAAATTTTAGAGGAAGCTTTAAGATTATGAAGCTGACTTGGTTGTTGGCATGATATACTTATGGGGATAAGATGTTAAAATTGTGTTTGGTTAATTGTGTTGTGAAGTGTTGGCTCCATATTTTTATGGACTGATTCCAATAAACAATATGTTAATTGTGTTGTGAAGTGTTGGCTCCATATTTTTATGGACTGATTCCAATAAACATTATGTTAATTGTGTTGTGAAGTGTTGGCTCCATATTTTTATGGACTGATTCCAATAAACAATATGTTACTTGTGATGGTCATGATGTGGAATGTGTTGAGAAATCTAGGGCATTAGCATTATGTGATTTCTCTCAATTAGTAACTGTTTGTGAGAGACTTTTTATTCTTTAGATTAGGATTTACTAATTGCTTAAGTTATTAGTGTTCTTCATCAAACAATAACCAATGCTTGAACATAAATAAACAAGAGACACAGAATGTAGGCTATCAGCTAGGGCCAAAACCTCTCACTCTTTGAGAGGAAAACCCACACAATTTTTTCTTATAGAGATTCCAATTGTCAAATACCAAGACCAAGACCCTTGACCTAGTAGCCTCTCCAAGACCAAAACACAAGTCCTCTTCCATGTTTTCATATACTCTTTCTCGGTTCCTTCTACTTCAGATTTCGCACCATATGTGATGACACCCAACTGTGATCACTGTGCTTGTCAAGGGTGTCAAACTTCTCCTTCAGCAGTAATACCGAATCCTGCTGCCCTCTTGAGGTACCACCGAGACTTTGTTCGTTGTAACAATAACTAGACCTTGTCACACACTTGTGACCTTCCTCTTGTGCAGCATCGAACATAAGAAACCCTTGTCACTTCTAGTCACGACAATGTATCCATCCGAAAATAAGAAAGAGATTCGAACTTTTGTTGACTGAGATCATCCCTTTCATCTCTTTCTCGCTGTCCCTTCCTTATCTATCCGAATTCCTCTCATAACTTGACATCCCAACTTGTCACTTCTTCGCTGTCACTGTGATCTGAATCTTAGAGGGATTTGAGTTCCCTTTTCTCTCATTGAATTGTGGCCTTTACCGAACTGTAACCTTCACTGAAATGGTTATCCGAATCAGAAGTAATCCGAACTTGTCTTCTATTACAGTCATCCGAAAAACTCAGAGAAAGATGTCTGAAATTCTGTGTTTGGGGATAGGTTGAGGTGCCTATTTATAGTGGTTTGTCCGTCATATTAAGCCGACATAAATATATGTTGATTTGTGGTAGCATCGGATGTGCTCTAGCCATGAAAATTGGTGGAGAGGCTAAAGCACATGAGATCTCCAAGACCCAGAAATCGTTTTGGGAAATTCCATCCGGATGAGGAGTTATTAAAATAATTAATATTTTTAATGGGTTCCTAAGTCAAAACTTAGGGAAATAAAAATATTAATGGGCATTAATAAAGATAAGGATGAGAAGCTTCTAAGAGATGAGGATCAAGTCTATTTTATTCTTAGCTGTTGATTAGGGACTTAATCTCGGTCGTTGATTCATTAACAGAAAAAGTATAAGAGAAGACTTGAGGGTCATTTGGAGATACACCGACATATACTCAGTAACCCAAGGAAAATCGATTTTCAGAGAGAGGGAAAATCAATTTTAGAGGGAGGGTTGTAGGGTGGAGGAAGAGGGGTTGATTAGCAGCAATCAGGAAGCTTAGAAGAGGTGGCGCAGGGACTCTAAGAGGCAACACAGAGGGGGATGCAAATCATAAAGATGCAGTGCATGACGCATAGAAGGACAGAGCAACGCAGAGCCAAGCAAATGACCTAGTAGGGAAAGGAAGTCCTCCAAGGTGTCAGAAAGTCTCGGAGAAAAGTCTCAAGTGTTTTCTCCCAGTGTCTATGCAAAATTTTTCTATAAAAGCGATTGTTGCTGAAGATTAATAAAACCCTCCTCTTCTGCATCGGTTTTCCCACATTGGGTTTTTCCAGGGACAATTGTCCAAAAAGAACTGTGTTGATGCGTTTAATTCTTCTGCGTGCATTTGTTTCTGTATAATGGTGTGATTTGCAGTAGAATTTATTTTAATATTTACTGAAGGGATTTCGTAAATAACTTATTGAAAAATAAGTTGGTAAAATAAATCAGTTGCTGCAATAATAGAATTTTTGTTTAGAAATTTTCACATGGTATCAGAGCAAAGATTCAGAGACATGAAGGGAAAATCAATTATGGGTTAAGAGCATGATGCAGAGGCATCACACATTTTCAGAAGATTGGACAAGAGATAGAAATTTTGATTTCTCTATGCTGACTTCCAGTTTGGAAGAAGAAATTGCGCAAGCTCTGCATCATCAAGGGTATGGTATATAGACAGTGGAGCCTTCTGGCATATGATAGGAATCCTTAAATGTTTCTCAGATTATCAGGAGGAAAGAATGAATTTTCAGATCACCATGGAATAAGGTAAAATGTACTCCACTAGGGAAGGTTACTATAGTTTTTCAAACAGAAACAGGAGAGCGGTTCTGAGCTACCAATATGCTGCATGTGCTAAGATTGGGGATGAACTTACTTTTCGTATCTCAACTTCAAAGCAAGGGCCATATCTTTTTCTTCATTAAGGAGAAAGTATATGTCAAACATCCGAGTTGGAAAAAGAAGGTATAGATCGGAATCAGAAGTAATTGGTTGTACAGGTTGTAGCTAGAATCACCAATGGCACTGAGCGGTGGTAATGGAGACAAGGATTTGAATGAACTATGGTACAAAAGGATGGGACATTTGCACCATGGGGATGTGAGAATTCTCAGGAAAACTGTATCAGGAGTTCTAGATCTTAGTACAACACGAGATGATGTATGCAGGGGGTGTGCTCTGGCAAGTATGCCAAAGCAGCGTTTCCTAGAAGTAACAATGGGGCTAAGAGTGTACTAGGATTGATACACTCAGATATTTACGGACCAATGTCCACAAAAGCTCTTAGTGGTGCTGAATATTTTGTCACCTTCATTGATGAACATTCCAGGAAGACATGGATCTATTTTCTGAAAACCAAGGATGAGGTTTTTCGGTCGATTCAAAGAGTTCAAGGCTCTAGTGGAGAATCTGACAGTAAAGAAAATAAAAGTGTTGCGCTCAGACAATGGTGGAGAGTATGTCGACAAGGACTTCATCGATTTTTGCGCTACGGAGGGCATCAGAAGAGAGTGGACAATGCCCTACAATCTGGAGCAGAATGGAGTAGCAGAAAGGAAGAACAAGATTATTGTGGAAGCAGTTAGGGAAATGATGTATGATCAGGATATGCCAAAATTCCTGCGGGCAGAAGCATGCAACACAACAATCTATGTCCAGAATAGAACTCCTCATAGGGCATTGAGCAAGATTACTCCAAAGCAGGTCTTCACCGAGAAGACACCTGAAGTTAGTCATTTCAGGATATTTGGGAGTTTAGCATATTTTCGTATACCCGAGGAGAAGAGGAAGAAGTTAGATCAAATTGCAGAGAATGGATATCTTGTGGGATATAGCGAGAATGCTAAGGCATATAGAATCTATCTTCCAGGAAGCAAGAAGGTAGTAGTTTGGCGAGATGTGAAATTCATGGAGGATAGGGCCTTCAGAAAATCTCGAGAAATACCTTTCGAGAAGCAGTCAAAAGATGAGCTGTTGGTCAAACCACGTCAACCAGCGGAAGCTAGTACCAAAAATTCTCCTTCAGAACAAGAGGAATCACAGGGAGAGGAAGAGCTAACAGAGGCACCTACTACTAGAGGAAGAACAAGCCGAGAACTCCGACAGATTCTACGGGATGCAGAAGATTTCATTGGTGCACCCAGGAACAGTAAAAGGGAGCGAAGACAACTAGATAGATATCCGGCCTTAGTAGGTCAGGTTGGGGAACCTTCCAGTTTTCAGGAGGCTGCTCAGCATCAAGTTTGGATGGATGCGATGGTGGAGGAATACATCTCTATAATGGTGAATGATGTCTGGGAAGTAGTGCCTAGGCCTTAGGACAGATCATAGTTGCAGGAATCGCCCCCCCCCCGGGATCCTAAGCCGGAATCGCGACCCGCACGGAATCGTTCCGGAATCTCCAGGCGAAGCGCGATTCCGAATTTTAGGTGGCGCGATTCCTAGTTTTAAAAGCGATTCCTGGTTTTTAGGTTGCGTTGCCCCGGAATCGCGCTTCGGAAGGCGCTTCGGGCAAGAGGTTGCGCCACGCAACCTGCCCGGAAGCGCACGCCACCCGCACGCCACCCAGGCGCAACCCGCACGCAACCCAGGCGCAACCCGCGGGGCAGCAAGATAAATTTAATTTTTTTTTAATTTCTTTTAAAATTTAACTTAACTAAGCTTGAGGGGGTGGGTTAGGGTGAGTTTAGGGTGAGTTTAGGGTGACTTTAGAAAAGAATAAAGCCCCCATTCTCTTCTCATTTTCTCACT
>APFE031186281.1:98359-129302 GCA_000404065.3 Pinus taeda
TGCTAATGCAGTCAAGGACACTGTTCTTGACAGTTACTTTTGGGCACAGGTTAAATATGTTTTGCAATTCACCAAACCAATTTATTACATGATCAAGTTTGCAGATTCAGATCGACCAGTAATTGGGGAGGTGTATGAGCAAATGGATAGCATGTTGGGGCAGATTAAAGACATTGTTAAGCCTAGAGATACCACCTTGTACAATTATATTCGTGTAGAGGTGCAAAACCGATGGGAAATGCTAAATATTCCATTGCATGCATTAGCATATGTTTTGACACCTAAATACTATCATCCATCATGGCTTTCAAAACCAGCACCTGGGGGGGGGAAGCAGGAAAAAACCACACCAAGATAGAGAGGTTCACGAAAAATATATGGCTGCATTGAGTAGATTAATCCCTGATGATGAGGAGGCTGCATTGGTACGTAGACAGGTGAGCAACTATACGCTCAACACTGGTCCATTTGGGACCATGCATGCAATTCAAGATCGAGAGAATTTTTCTGCTCTTGAGTGGTGGAACATGCATGGAGGGGTACTCCACTTCTATAGAGTTTGGCATTGCGGGTGCTATCACAGGTGGTAAACACTTCTTCTGCAGAGAGGTGTTGGAGCTCTTATTCTTTCATACACAGTGTTAAAAGGAACAGGTTGAGTTTAGACCGGGCAGAGAGCTTGGTTTATGTTCATTACAAATTGCGATTGTTGTCCCATTACTGTGAAGATGCAAAGACTAATAAAGACCTTAAGGTTTGGGACAAGAATCCAGAGGAGCCCAATTTGGAGGATGGAGTGTTGCGACTAGAGCAATTAGAGGATGCTCTTATCCAGGTATGTCCATTGTGGTATGAATTTTCCAATTTTCCCTTATAAAGCATTTCTCTAATTCATGTTTTTAATTTTTTTGTTAACTAGTGTTTTTTTTTTTGCATGAATTTTTTGAGCGATTCTAGGATGATGATGACCGTGTTGATATGCCACCACCCCCATCTGGTCCCTTGGTTCCTACTCCTAGGTTCCATGGTTCAACACCAACAGCAGGGGGTTCTTCTTCATCAGTTTCAGTGCCACGACTTCCAGAGGCACCATCTTCTTCATTGCCACCACGTGGAGGCCCGCCACCACGTTCTATTCGTGCTGGAAGGAGGAGAGATTAGTAGATATATTCACAATCTACTACTTTTTGTCATAGATTACTCATTAGACTTGTAGACTTGTGAATTTGAATTTTGAACCTTTTTGGCTTGGCGGTGACCAAGTGACATATTTTGTAAACATTATTATTTGAATTTTGGACATGACAAATGTTGACAGTTGCTCACTTGCTAGATAAATCATAATATGCTCTATGTTTTATGTTTTATAATATGTTTAAATGTTTTATGTTTTATAATATGCTTAAAAATTTGATGTA
Source organism: Pinus taeda (assembly GCA_000404065.3). NCBI lineage: Eukaryota > Viridiplantae > Streptophyta > Pinopsida > Pinales > Pinaceae > Pinus > Pinus taeda. Next base: position 99,778 of record APFE031186281.1, read on the forward strand.
TGTTTGTAATAGCTAGAATATAGATGATTGTTGTACATACTAGTAACTACAATGGAATCATGGATGCCATATCTATCTTGATTTATGCAAAAATATGCATGTTTTCATGTCTTCTACAATTAATTTGGTATTTGGGATGTTTGTTTTGAGTATACATGCAAAAAAATATAAAAAATATATATATATGCAGACGCTTCCGCGGACGCTTCGCTTCCTAGATTTTTGGAAAATGACGCTTCCGCGCTCCGCGCTTCCGCTTCGCTCCCGCTTCGTGCAACATTGGGACAGATCAGTGGTAGGTTCGAGATGGATCTACAAGATCAAATACGCTGCATACGACAGTGTGGAAAAATACAAAGCTAGGTTTGTGGCTAAGGGGTATGCTTAGAAGGAAGGAATAGACTACGAAGAGACCTTCGCCCCAGTAGCCAGGTATACATGTATTAGAACTGTGATATCTCTTGTAGCACAGATGGGGTGGGAGATTCATTAGATGGATGTCAAAATGGCATTCTGAAACGAGGTGATAGAAGAGGAAGTATACATTGAACAGCGAGAAGGCTTTGAGACGCGTGAGAAGAAATATCATGTTGATTGAAGAAAGCCTTGTATGGGCTCAAACAGACACCTAGAGCATGGTATGGTCGAATTGATGGCTACTTGCAGAAGATGGCGTTCATCAAGAGTGATGCAGATCCCAATCTCTACTATCTAGTTGTAGAAAATGAGCCTCTAGTCCTAGTATTATATATGGATGATCTCTTCCTGACAGGATCAACTAGGCTCATCGAGGATTGCAAGAAGAATCTAGCCACAAAATTCGACATGAAGGATTTGGGACAGATGCATTATTTCTTGGGGTTGGAAGTTTGGCAGCAGAAGGGTGAGATCTTCCTTGGACAAGGGAAATATGCTACAGAAATCCTAAAGAGATTAAGGATGCAGGACTATAGGCCTATGACTACTCCAATGATCACCCACTGGAAGAAAATTGATGCATCAGAAGACAAAGATGTTGATCCCACCTTATACAGGCAGCTCATAGGGTCCCTGATGTATCTGGTCAATACCACGCCAAACATTTGTTATGCTGTCAACACCCTCAGTCAGTTTATGGTGGAACCTAAGAGGGTGCATTGGGCAGCAGCGAAACATGTTCTGAGATATATACAGGGAATAGTCGAGTATGGGCTATTGTACACCAGAAGTAATGATATCAGGCTGAGTGGGTTCACTGATGCAGATTGGGTTGGAAGTTCAGCAGATCGGAAAAGTACCTTTGGGTACTGTTTCAACATTGAATCGGGGATGACCTCTTGGTGCAGTAGGAAACAAAAATCCGTAGCTCTGAGCTCAACTGAAGTAGAATATATGGCTGTAGCATAGCTTTTTGCGAAGCCATATGGCTTAGAAAATTTCTTGTGAACATATTCAAAAGAAGGATGGAGGCGACCAGGATCATGTGTGAGAATCAGAGTTGCATCAAGCTCTTTGAGAATCCAGTATTTCATGATCGGTTGAAGCACATTGATATTCGGTGTCACTTTGTCAGACACTGTGTCCAACGAGGAGCTGTACAGTTGAGCTACACTCTTATAGGAGAATAGGTGGTGGACATCCTTACCAAGGCCCTTGGAAGAACAAAGTTCGTTTATTTCAGGGAGAAGATGGGGATGGTAAAGAATCTATTTCAGTAGCAGAAATGGATGTGTCTGGTGTTGTAGTGTAGTAGTTAGCAGTGCGATGGGCAACATGATGCAACATTTGAGAGTGAGTTGTAGTGCAGATGCAGTGTTGGGAGGAAAGGCTAGCAGCAACACGGATGCAGAGGGAGCTGCAGTACAGATGTAGCAGCGGCAGTGGCAAAGCCATGGGCAACAGTACAAGAGGCAACAATGCAGTGGATGTAGGGCAGCAGGCCTAGCATCAACACAGGTACCGGTGCGGAAGGATCAGTGTGATGTTCAGTGGTGGAGCATTACTAGAGCACATTCCTTGCTAAGAGGGAGTGTTGATTTGTGGTAGCATGTGCTCTAGCCATGAAAATTGGTAGAGGGGCTAAAGCACATGAGATCTCCAAGAACCAGAAATCGTTTTGGGAAATTCCATCCTGATGAGGAGTTATTAAAATAATTAATATTTTTAATGGGTTCCTAAGTCCAAACTTATGAAAATAAAAATATTAATGGGTATTAATAAGGATAAGGATGAGAAGCTTCTAAGAGAAGAGGATCAAGTCTATTTTAATCTTAGCCATTGATTAGGGACTTAATCTTGGTCGTTGATTCATCAACAGGGAAAGTATAAGAGAAGACTTGAGGGTCATTTGGAGATACCCCAACAAATACTCAATATCCCAAGGAAAATCGATTTTCAGAGGGAGGGAAAATCGATTTCAGAGGGAGAGTTGCAGGGTGGAGGAAGTGGGGGTGATTAGCAGCAGTCAAGAAGCTCAAAAGAGGTGACTCAGGGACTCTGAGAGACAACGTAGAGGGGGACGCAGATCATAGAGACGCAGTGGATGACGCAGAGAAGGACAAAGCAGTGCAGAGCCAAGCAGAATGACGTAGTAGGGAAAGGAAGTCCTCCAGGGTGTCAGAAAGTCTCGAAGAAAAGTCTCAAGTGTTTTCTTCCAGTGTTTATGCAAACTTTTTCTGTAAAAGCAATTGTTCCTGAAGATTAATAAAACCTTCCTCTGCTGAACTGGTTTTCCCGCATTGGGTTTTTTAGGGGACAATTGTCAAAAAATAACTGTGTTGATGTGTTTGATTCTTTTGCATGTATTTGTTTCTTTATAATGGTGTGATATTTGCAGTAGAATTTATTTTAATATTTACTGAAGGGATTTCGTAAATAACTTATTGAAAAGTAAGTAGGTAAAATAAATCAGTTGTTGCAGTAATAGAATTTTTGTTTAGAAATTTTCACAATATATGAATAGGTGTGTCTCCATAATGAGAAGCTGACATGAGTTTGTTACTTTATCTTGAAGCCGACATGAAGATAGGACTTTGTGCTTGTCGTTGGATGACTATATAGACTCGTATATATTTGACACATGCCCAAGAAGGGCTCTTCATACTTGACATTGACTCTTTGAATTTATTGACAAATCCTAAGGCTCTCAATGGGAGCCATCTAAACAAAATCTCTTGCTCATGAAACCCATGAAGCAAGCATCACAAAAGTAATTTTATTTTCTTCTTTTCATCATTTACAAAAATCACAATTACATGTCATTATGAAGACCAAACCTAGTTACACTTTTCAACATTCCCTCTTAGCTAGGGAGGTATTCATAATGGTAATTGGTCATTCTTAATTTGAAGAATTTCTTATAAGAAGTGTCGGATTGGTAACCCATTTGTATAGCATTATATCAACCAACATTGTCACATAGCAAGGCCTTGATTAACAACTTTATCTCTCTACAAGATTCGAGCACAATGTTGGCGAGACCAATGATGTATAGACACCATAATGATTGTCTCTCAAGGTACATACTCCACCTTGGTGTTAACCGAGTATGAACTTCCATGGTACTATTCTTATCTTGGGTAGCCAGCCCTCAGAGAATATCAGTCCTCCATGACTCCATTTATTTTGGATGCCCTATCTCATCCTCAAAGAGTATCAGATGCCAAATGATTACCCAATCGTCTATTCTATCTTCCCAATTGAAGACAGGAATAATGTGTCTATCTCTCCCTCTCAATTAGGGAGAACATATCAATTCCTAAGCTCCTCCTTGGCTCAGGAATTTCAGGTTCCCTCTTAATTAGGGACCTACAACCTCTCCTCAACCAACTGCTTGAAGAACTCCTTCCTTCGATTTCATGAATTTCTTTGTCAAGGAGTCTTCATCTCTTGTGGCTTCTTCATAGGGCACAAACCATACACCACTTTCATCCATGAGTCAATCATGTCATCATTCCTTTCATCAGAAAGTGATCCATCAGTCTACATTTGGTCTTGCTTCATGTCATGCTGCCTTCTTCATGTTGTCTTCTTCGGAAGGATCTTACATCCTTCTACATGGTCCTCTAGGAAGACATCCACAATTCTTCCCTTGGCAGTCCTGCATAAGCCCATCTAGATACTTGTTCAAAATAAGAAATGAACACTTAAATTAGACTTACCTTTATGATGGTCTTTCATCATGACATCTTCTTGTAGGTATCAACATCCTGCATACATGGTGAGACATTTCCCAAAGATATCCATTGTCAAGGGTCTCCATCTTTTTCATACTTCCATGAAAGTCTTCATATCTTTCTGGGACATTTCTTAGTCAAATCTTCTTGGTCTTTCGAATGTTGATTGCCTTTACCATGGTTGCATATCTCACGATCTCTTCCTTCCTTTCTTCACACATTTCATTCCCAGGAGCTTCCATTCAGAGTTCCTCAATTGTAATCAACCACCTCATACTTCATATGAGGACATATTATGTTGATTTCATCTAGTGTGACCCATGCCTTTCGACAACCTTTCATAGGAAGAGATTCCTTTCCTTTGATCATGCTTCTCAAGATCGACTAATGATCCATGTTACCTGCAACCATACAACATGACTTTGTAACAGTAATATTGAATACAAGCATACATACCTCATTTACCTTTAGGTCATATAGGCTTCTTTCAACAGCGTCCTTGATTGAAAAGAGCTTCAACCCCTTGATCTGCTTCATCTCTTATGTCGTCATACCATCATTCTATGAATTCCACAAGTTGGAGTTCCTGATGAAACACTTGCTTTCGCTCTAGATTGGTGAACCTTTCGATGAAGATTCCATCAATCAGTGTTTAGGATCTTGCATAGCCTTATCAAGTAGATGTTATTGATGTATGATGAGCCTTGTCCTGGATGACTTCTTCCTTTCCTTTAGTTTCTAATGAGGTTCTCAAGAGCTATACCCTTCATAGTTGACTATCAGACATCCTTCATGTTTCCTATGGTGATGTCACGAGCTCTTACTTCTAATGCTTTTCCTCTTTCTCGGACTTCCTTCTTTCAACTTTCTCGACTTCTTCGGTGAAATGGACTTCTTTTCTATCTTTCTTGTTATTGCCCTTCTTGAGTTTAGGAAAATCTTCCCTGTAATGCTCATAGCATTGAATCTTAGCTATGTTCATCTTTCCCTTCGACAAAATGTCTAAATCATTTCATTTGATCCTTCAACACTTTTGCCCTCAACTTGTCATCTCCTATCTTGCATAGAAACCACTAGTTGTTGAATGGGATGTTGAAGAAAGTGTAACTGGGTTCGGTCTTCATAATGACATGATCTTTGTATTTGATTAATAAAAAGAAATACATTATTTTTGTAATCTTGCTACATGGGTTTCATGAGCAAGAAGTGCCACTAGGTGAAAGACTTCTTCTTGATGTCTTTAGGATTAATTTTTAACTCAAAGAGTCATGTCATGTGTATAGAAACTCTTCATGAGTTTATGTAAATATGTACAAGTTTTCATGGTTGTCTAAACAACCCTCCAAGACCAAGATCAACACCTCAAGACAAGCCTATCAAAGTTTGCAAGCAAAAAAATAAGGAGATGTTCATGTCGGCTCCAAATAAATGAATTAAATATATGATTATGTCATGACGGCTGGAAGCAATAGACACATCGGTTGATAAGGTAATGTCGGCTTAGATTATATGTGCACAACCACTATAAATACCCTGTTGGGGTATTCGCAAATGGGCAAGACAAAACTCGCAAATACCTCTAAAATTCTGCATGGAGAGTCGCAATTAGGGCTTGACTGCACCTCGTTTGGGGTTTAGGTGCAGTGTTGACCTCGGCCTAATGGAGCAGGAATAACCTTGTATAGTGGATGTTGCAATGCTTAAAGGATTAAACATTCTCGACATCTCTGTTTTGGCATACAGATCTACGTAGACATATCACAATTGCACAACTAGTGATCTCGACATACCTATAAGGATCTCGGCTGAATGGAGCAGCGAAGATCTCCGAAAAAGGCATAGTGTGTTAATAGATCTCGCATAGCAGTCTTGGCATACCTATGATCTGAAGATATCCTCGCATGGAGAGAGCATCAAAGTCTGAGCATGTCACTCTCGGCATGTTTATCTCGGATAGAAGGATCAAGACAAGAGGATGCAGAGATCACGTTGGTCTCAAGTAGATAACATATAGGTTCGATCACAGTGATATAAAGGGATCATGAATACACCACAGTGAGACTCAGATCTATATCCCACTGTCTTGGCATAAGGAGCAATATTATAGTCTATAAGGAGAAACAATGCTAAAGCTCCAACAAATTGATAATGAAGGAATGATATAGTCTTGGAATCATAACAGTAACAAGGACTACTTGATGAGAAGCAGTAATGAGAATTACCGTCTCGGTACTGATGAAGATATAAAGCACATTCATCATGATGAAGACTTCAATGAAGACCTCGTTGACATAATGTAATGATTGTCATAATGAAGTGCATCAATGAAAGCATAAAGATCACAGTGAGGATCTTGATGGATCTCATTGATATGGAGAAGGAGCAATAGTGAAAATCTCAGGGATGCTGTAGTGATGGCTTCAATGGTGCAACAATGGGGGTGATCCCAGTAACAACAAAAAGGAGGATTGATATCTTGGTCTTGGAGAGGCAGAGTGTGTCAAGGGTCATGGTATTGGTAAGAAGAATTTACGCATGGGTTTTCCTCTCCAAGGGGGAGAGGTTTTGGCCCTGGCAGAAAGCCAAAATATTTGTGTTCTTGTCTCTTTTGTTTTTGATAGCAGTTTGATGAAGCTAACACATACACACTAATAATGAAGTAAAGATCAAGCTAAGATTAATTGTATAAAAACTTCACAAATTGTTAACATGTATCGAAGAATCAACTTAATTATGTTAGCCCTAGATTTTTCAACATGGTATCAGAGCGAGGTTCAACAGTCAAAGGAAGGGCAGAAAAAGGTACATGCAAGCATAGCAAACTAAAAAGCTATACCTTGATCAAACCCTAGATCAAAGGATCAATATACAACAACATGGAAAACACAGGGATGGTTGATCACGGAGACAATCTATAACAACAAGATCTTGTATAAGATCAAGGTCCAAGAGGCATTCCACATCTACAGTCATCAACAACAAGGGTTTTGAAGGTCTGAAGTCGAAGTCTGGTCTATAGCAACAGCCTTGGCATCTCTCACACTCCACACCATGGCATGATCTCAACACTACAATGATTGATCTTTTGAAAGAACAACTCAAATTCCCATTCAAAGAAGCAGATCATCTACAACATGATTTGTCTGGACAATACTCAATGTTGCAAGGATCAACTAGTCAGGACAATCATTTTGAAGGTTTGAAGATAAGCTTCAGCAAGGATCCTATCTGGAGGAAGCATCAATATATCTACCTCAACATCAACCAACATGATCAAGGTGAAGATCTTGTCTTCACGTATCAAGTAAGTATCTTTTATTCTATAATCAAGTTTTGGTTTATTGACTTCATCAATGCAAGAAGATCTATGGGCTAGACAAAGTTCTTGCAGTAGGGTTGACAGAATCCTCATGAAGGAGTGAAGTCAATACCTCAAGGTCTCCTTTGAAGTCATGAGAACTCTTAAGGTTCGATGAAGTAAGAAAGGAGACACAAAAGGATATACTCTCTGAAATCAAGTTTAGAAGGTGCTAAAGAGTGAAGAAATATCTTCATGAAATATCAATGGAGAGATTTGGGAAAATAATCATCATTGATATTCATATTGATAAACAAGGTAACAAATGTCCATAAACAAGAAGGTTACCTCGATCAACAGTAAGATGCATCGTGGATTCAAGAGCTTGTATGGAATCATGAAGAACATAACTCTTGAGAATCTCGTTGTACATTGAAGGAAAGGAAGAAATCATCCAAGGAAACATTTGCCAGATGGGGATATGCTAGATCCTGAAGGAACTCTGATAGAAATCTTAGCGGAGGATCTCCTAGTCTGGAAAGGCAACAAATGTCTCGTCAGAAATTCCAACTCTTGGAACTCATGAGATGGTGGCTCAATGACATGAAGAATGAAGTAGACCAAGGGATTGAAGATCTTTTCAATCAAGGAATCTGTAGGAAAATACTTGAAGGAAAATGAGGTATGTATGATTGTATTTGTATTTGCATCTGATATTGTAATGTCATGATATATGGTTGCAGATAAAAATGGATCAAACATGATCAAAAGGGAAAGGATCTCCTCCTCTGAAAGGATGCGAAAAGAGATAAGTCTAACTAGATGAAATCAACATAATATGTCCTCGTATAAAGTATGAGGTAGTTGACTACAATTGAAGAACTCCGAGAGCTCCTGGGAATGAAAGATATGAGGATGGAAGAGATCGTGAAGCATACAACCATGATGAAGGCAGTCAACATCCAGAGGATCATGAAGACTTGACCGGGAAACCTCTTGGAATGATGTGAAGACTCTGATGGAAGTCTGAAAGGATGAGGACCCTTGATAGCAAACATCATTGGGAGATGTGTCAACAGGTATGCAGGATGATTGATACCTACACGAAGATGTCATTGGAAGAAGGCCATCACCAAAAGGTAATATGTGATTTGTTTTGGTGTCTGACCTCTTGGAAAAGTCTGGGTATGTGTGCAGGATCAAGGAAAGAAGAGTTGTGAAGGATGTCACAACTATGTAACCTATGATCCAGAGCAATCACTGTTAAAGGAATGTGAAGGCAGATGAGCTTATGAAGGAAGCCCTAGATGTAAAGCCAAGAAGGATACTTTCCGGGAAAGAAGGAATGACATGACGGAGGAAAGTGATGGATGGCTAAACCCTACATATGAAGAAATTGATGACATCGAAGTCTTGATCGTCAGTCAACTAGAAGACCCTATAAAGCATTGATGATAGAGTCCCTGGGTAAGAGGGAGCTTTGAGAAGTTCCTTAGAGCAAAGGAACTCGACCAAGTTTCTGAGTGAAGAGAAACTTGGAACTCGTCCCTGGTTAAGAGGGAGAGTTAGACACGACATTCTTGTCTTCAGGTTAGAAGAAAGAATCGAGGATTGTTTAATCATCTGGTATCCGACACTCTTTGAGGATGTGGTAGGGCATCCAAGGCAAGACTGGGCAAGAGGACCGATATTCTTGAGGGCTAGGAACCCAAGATGAGAATAGTCCTAGTAGGGCAGACTCGGAGAATACCCAGTGGGTATGATCCTAAGAGAGACAATGATGATGTGTGTCTATCAGTGATTGGTCTCGCCAACATTGTGTGCTCTGATCTAAGTAAGAAATAGAGCTATTAGTCAAGGCCTTGCTAAATGGAAACAATGTTGGTCGAAATGATGCTATAATAGATGGATTGCAAATCTGATTCTTCTTATGAGAAATTCTTCAGATTGAGAATGACCAAGCACCATTATGAATACCTCCCTAGTGAAGAGGGAGTGTTGAAGAAAGTGTAACTAGGTGCGGTCTTCATAATGACATGATCTTTGTATTTGATGTAATAAAAGGCAATAAATTATTTTTGTAATCTTGCTACATGAGGTTCATGAGCAAGAAGTGTCACTAGGTGAAAGACTTCTTGATGTCTCTAGGATTTATTTATAAGTCAAAGAGCCATGTCATGTGTATAGAAACTCTTCATGAGTTTATGTAAATATGTACAAGTCTTCAAAGTTGTCTAAACAACCGTCCAAGACCAAGATCAATGTCTCAAGGCAAGCCTATCAAAGTCTGCAAGCAAAACGATAAGGAGATGTTCATGTCGGCTCCAAATAAATGAATTAAATATATAATTATGTCATGTCGGCTGGAAGAAATAGACATGTCGGTTCATAAGGTAATGTCAGTGCAGATTATATGTGCACAACCACTATAAATACCCTATTGGGGTATACGCAAATGGGTAAGACAAAACTCGCAAATACCTCTGAAATTCCACATGAAGGAGAATCACAATTAGGGCTCGACTGCACCTTGTTTGGGGTTTAGGTGCAGTCTTGACCTCAGCCTAATGTAGCAGGAATAACCTTATGTAGTGGACGCTGCAATGATGAAAGGATTAGACATTCTCACAATTGCACAGCTAGTGACCTCGGCATACTTGTAAGGATCTCCGCTGAATGGAGCAGTGAAGATCTCAGACAAAGGCACAATGTGTTAATAGATCTCGCATAGTAGTCTTCTCATACCTATGATCTAAAGATATCCTCGCATGGAGAGAGCATCAAAGTCTGAGCATGTCACTCTTGGCATATCTATCTCGGATAGAAGGATCAAGACAAGAGGACGCAGAGATCACATTGGTCTCAAGTAGATAACCTATAGGCTCGATCACAGTGATATAAAGGGATCATGAATACACTACAGTGAGACTCGGATCTATATCCCACTGTCTTGGCATAAGAAGCAGTATTACAATCTATAAGGAGAAACAATACTAAAGCTCCAACAAACTGATAATGAAGGAATGATATAGTCTTGACATCATAACAACAAGGACTACTTGATGAGAAGTAGTAATGAGAATCACTGTCTTGGTAATGATGAAGATATAAAGCACAGTCATCATGATGAAGACTTCAATGAAGACCTCATTGACATAATGTAATGACTATCATAATGAAGTGCATCAACGAAAGCATAGAGATCACAGTGAGGATCTCAATGGATCTCATTGATATGGTGAAGTAGCAACAGTGAAGATCTCAGGGATGCTGTAGTGATGTCTTCAATGCTGTAGCAATGATGGTGATCTCAGTAGCAACATAAAGGAGGATTGATATCTTGGTCTTGGAGAGGCAGAGTGTGTCAAGGGTCATGGTCTTGGTATTCGTCAATGGAATTTATATAAGAAGAATTTACGCATGGGTTTTCCTCTCTAAGAAGGAGAGGTTTTGGCGCTGGCAGAAAGCCAAAATATTTGTGTTCTTGTTTCTTTTGTTTTTGATAGCAGTTTGATGAAGTTAACACATACACATTAATAATGAAGTAAAGATCAAGCTAAGATTATAAAAACTTCAGAAATTGTTATCATGTATCGAATAATCAACTTAATTATGTTAGCCCTAGATTCTTCAACATGGGATAGCTTTCTTATCCTCATAGACATTTGTTACCTTGTTCATTAGTTAGTGCATTTAGAACAATGAGGATTATTTCTTCCAGATATTGCAATTGAGATCTTATGAAGATAACCCTTTACCCTTTGATACCTTCAATTTGTGTAGATCATATCTAAGTGATGTGACCTTCTTTATCGCATCTTCAGAGAATAGTTCTACCAGCTTTTCATATATATCTCTTTGATGTCTCCAATACTGCTATATGAGGGGACCATTCATAAGAATGCCTTTCCATGTATTAAGAGAAGACCTTTTCATTGATATGTTCAATGACTTCACTTTCTTCAAGTACTATGTCTATCCTCCTTTTCCATGCAAAGAATTTCGATGATCCAACCAACTTATAGTTCTCCTTGCAAAACGAAGTCATTTTACCAAATTTTGTTATAGAATGAAAGATACTTACTTGACAAGTGAAGATGAAATCTTCAACTTGATCACTTTGATGGTGGTTGAAGAAGATGTATTAGTGCCCCTTTTGGATGATCTTCTTCCAAATGAAAAGCCCTTCTTCAATAAAGGAGATTGCTCCTTTTATGATGTCAATGCCTTTAGATCTAGGTTCTTTTGTTGATGGTGATTGATGAGGATGTTTTGATGCTTCCTTGGATGATCTTCTTCAAGGATAAGGAGGGGATCCTTGCTGCAATAATAGGGAGATTGCCTTGTAGCTTTTGAATATGATGATAATGCCTTCTCGCTTTCAAGATACTTCGACTTCTTTGTTAGTGAATGAGTGCATATCAGAAATGCTTCTAGGGTTTCAACTTTCTCCAAGATGATGTGATCTTCGTCCTTGAAATCCTTCTCTTGGATGTCTATACTTTGGGCTACCTTGCATTGTAGATTTCTTTGACTCTGTAAGGGTCTTTGTGGTCTTTTAACAGTGACTAGAGGATCCAACACTTTTTCTGGTGTAAATAGTTGCCTTGATTTGATTGATGATCCCATGACTTGCTTTTGAAGTAGACTTTCTTCTTCAATGTAGATCTTGATTTCACTTTGATATCCTTTAACTTGCTTTGATGCCTTCCTTGAAATTTGATCCTTGAGGGTCTCTTTGATTAGATGCCCTTCCTTAACTATCACCTTAGCTTTGATACCACGTTGAGAAATCTAGGGCATTAGCTTTAGGTGATTTCTCTCAATTAGTAACTGTTTGTGACAGACTTTTTCTTCTTTAGATTAGGATTTACTAATTGCTAAAGTTATTAGTGTTCTTCTTCATCAAACAGTTACCAATGCATGAACATAAATAGAGAAGAGACACAGAAAGTAGGCTATCAGCCAGGGCCAAAACCTCTCACTCTTTGAGAGGAAAACCTGCACAAATTCTTCTTATATAGATTCCAATTGACGAATACCAAGACCAAGACCCTTGACCTAGTAGCCTCTCCAAGACGAAGACAAGTCCTCTTCCATGTTTTCGTTTACTCTTTCTTGGTTCCTTCGACTTCAGATTTCGCACCATATGTGATGACACCCAACTGTGATCACTGTGCTTGTCAAGGCTGTGAAACTTCTCCTTCAGCGGTAATACCGAATCCTGCTGCCCTTTTGAGATACCACCGAGACCTTGTTCCTTGTAACAAGAACTAGACCTTGTCACACACTTGTGACCTTCCTCTTGTGCAGCACCGAACATAAGAAACCCTTTTCACTTGTTTCCCTTCTAGTCACTGCACTGTATCCATCCAAAACTCAGAAAGAGATCCGAACTTCTGTTGACTGAGATCAGCCCTTTCATTTCTTTCTCGCGGTCCCTTCCTTATCTATCCGAATTCCTCTGATAACTTGACATCTGAACTTGTCACTTCTTCGCTGTCACTGGATCTGAATCTCAGAGGGATCTGAGTTCCATTTCCTCTCACTGAACTGTGGCCTTTATGGAACTGTAGCCTTCACCGAAATGGCTATCTGAATCAGAGGTAATCTGAACTTGTTTTCTATCACAGTCATCTGAAAAAGTCAGAGAAAGACGTGCGAAATTCTGTGTTTGGGGAATAGGCCGAGGTGCCTATTTATAGTGGTCTGTCTGTCATATTAAGCCGACATAAATATATGAATGGGTGTGTCTCTGTAATGAGAATCCAACATGAGTTTGTTACTTTATCTTGAAGCCAGCATGAAGAGAGGACTTTGTGCTTGTTGTTGAAGGGCTATATAGACTCGTATATATTTGACACATGCCCAAGAAGGGCTCTTCATACATGACATTGACTCTTTGACTTTAATGATAAATCCGAAGGCTCTCAATGGGAGCCATCTAAACAAAATCTCTTGCTCATGAAACCCATGAAGAAAGCATCACAAAAATTATTTTATTTTCTTCTTTTCATCATTTACAAAAATCACAATTACATGTCATTATGAAGACCGAACCTAGTTACACTTTTCAACAGAATGCTTGTGTTTGATAAGCTGGATTTATTGTCATTATGTGTTATTATTAGCAGTAAAAGAAAATTTGTTCAAAAAAGAGGAACTCTGTCTACTTCATTCTAACATTGAAATGGTAGATGTCTACATGTATATATTACTTGATACATTATAGAGTAAATGTATATGAGCCCCTATGAAGTACTTGATATGATATAGTACTTGTATATAGATCACCGGATTGATTTTGTGCCTTTCGGGCACTTTACAAGCTCATAAGGCTTATGCTATGTGGCTGCACACGGATAATGTTGTGAAGACTCAGATTTTTGTCTCTAAGATCTCGGATAAATGGATGCATTAATTTATGGAGATATTGTCCCATGTAACTTATTGTATAGGTGTGTGTGTGTGTTACTGTAATGCATAAAACAGGCATATGTTGTGACTTCTCTCTCTCTCTCTCTCTCTCACCCCCTCTCCCCTTTTGTTTGGCTACTCTGCAATTTCCACCCTTTCCCTTATATTGCAAGACATTGTGTACTTGTCTATGACCATAACTATTACAGAAGTTGTGATAGAATGTAATTTCCTATTGTATTTAGGTTGACAATATCATTTTTGTACTGCAGTATATGACTAAGAATGTGGGAAGTGATATTGAAGCAACTGCCATACAAGATATCTTCCATTTCTTTTCAGATGTAACAAATGCAAGGAACATTGTCAAAAAAATAGGTGCAGATTCACTTCAGTTGCTTTTGGTGCATGGGTTTCAGGTTTGTTTGCTTTTGGTTTCCCTTTCATTAAGTTACATTTAGATTGATTACTTTCCATTGCATTAGAATAATACTATTGCAGGTAGAGAGAATAAAACTCACAGTACTAGGGAATATGTGTCCAAAAATCGGTACTGTTTCAAGAATAACAATTTTTAAGTATTTGGTTTGTATGTTTGGAGTTCTGGCAATGCTTGTGTGCCTGTGTGTTTATTGTGTGTGTGTGCGTGGGCGTGCTTGAAAATGCCAACACTGGTATATAAATATTTGTTCATATACATACATATAAGTTTGCATAGGCATGTGCTCCTACATGAGTGCGCACACATATCTACATGCACAATGTTGACATGGTTTCATTCTTGTATTTGAGTATGCACACGATTTTTTTTTTTGGATCAATCTACTTTCAGTTCTCTTCCTTGAGCATTCTCTCAGTTTCCCCTCCAGTGTTGTTGAAATTTGGGGCAGCTATGTGATGAATTTCCCCATTAGGAACCCAATTACTCCAAGGAGAAACCATCTTGCCCGAAAAGGAAAATTCAAATTGGATAAAAGAATTATTGTTGTTGATTAGTTTGGCACTCCTATTTTAATTTGATTTGACAAAATTAATTGGACAAGAAATCATCAAAGCATTTGCAAAATATATTTAAATATTTTTTGAATTTAAGTTTTCCCTATAAAAACAAGTTGGCCTCATAATCTACAAGTCGTCCTGTCCCAAAGGTTGTGTCTCTTTGTACAATGAAACAACTATAAATAGGTGTCTATCGTTCTCCATTTGACACAAGCAACTCGACTTATCTATGGCATATTTTGCGGCCCATTGGAAATCATCTAATGTGGCCTATCTGAGGCAATCTCTGCGGCCTATCTTTTGTGGTATGCGGCCTACTTCAGTGTCCTATCTTTGTGGATCTAATGTGGTCACCTCAGTCATATTTGCGGCCTCTTCTTCTATGGTTTATACAACCTATTTCGATGATATTTGCGGCCCTAATTGTGATATCTTTGTGGCCTAAACAATGACACTTCTGCGGCATATCTTGGCATCTTCTGTGGCCTATCTTGGCATCTTCTGCGGCCAAAATCTTGGCATCCTTTGCTCCCTAATCTTAGCATTTTCTGTGGCCTATTTCACCTAATGTTTGTGGCCTAATCTCAGTTCATATGCAATTCGTCTCTATGGTTATATGTGCAGACTAATGACCTAATCATGTGCAACCTTTCTCAGTGATGAAGGGGACTTTTCTAGCGAGGTAAGTGCATTGTATTTGTCGCCCTAATTCTATACAATTAGCATATTGTTTGTATGACCTTCTAGGCCTAATTTGGTGCAACCTTTTTGGGGTAAGCTATGTTGAGAATTCTAGGGCATCAAGATTAAGTGGTTTGTCTTCTATTGATAACTGCTTGTGAATGCTTTTTACTTCTTAGGTTAGGATCTTCTTTTACTTCTGTTATTATAGTGTTGTTCTTCATCAAACAACTACTAAAGCATAAACCATAAAGAGACAAGAGACAGAATATAGGCTATCAGCCAGGGCCAAAACCTCTGCCACTTGAGAGGAAAACCCAAATGAATTCTTCTTCTTATATAAACTTCAATTGACGAACACCAAGACCATGACCTAGACCCTTGACAAAATGACCTCTCCAAGAACAAGTCACAAAAACCTTCTTTGCTGCTTCTCCTTCTTGCACAAGTCAAAGCAAAACTTCTTCCTTTACTGTACTTCTCGGCTACCTTGAAACTTCGACCCCTTTTCCACAGACTTGTAGTTCGTAATACTACAAACTCACACATGTGAGGAGTAGGAACAATTTTGGAGTTGTTTCCCTTCTTCGGTATATATGGAGACTTCTCTAGATGAACTTGGATAGCTGTAGAGCTGATTTGGAGACCTTTAGATAACCTTCTCTTGGACTGTTATGACATCGCTGCAGAAACCCTATCTTTTCAGCCACACGTGTGAGGTTACTAGCCCAAAGACAGTGCCAAATGCTTTGATCTTTCCTTCCTTCTTAATGCTGGTTATATGGTTGTCTTCCTTCTTCTTACTCGCACTTCTTGCTACTTCAGATTGACCGAAATTCTGTGTCTCCAAATGAATGCCGAGCTGCCAATTTATAGCAGTCAGTGCATCCAAAATAAGGCGACTTGATCATAGGCCTAGGCCAACATGCCTTTTTGGAAACATCTTAGGGCCGACTTCAAGGTGATTTTGTGACAAGGTCTTGGAGGGTTTATGACACGAATAAAATTCCTTTTAGAATGTGTAACATGACCACATGGGTCTTACATCTTTGACATTTACTCTATTGACTTTTATGACTTGATGACGAAACCTAAAGGTTCACAATAGAAACCTTAACTAAAATAAAATTCCTTGATCATGAAACCCATGATTCAAGTACTACAAAAATGATTTTTTTTCTTCTTTTTCATCAATTACATAAAATCACAATTTACAGACGTCATTATCATCACCGAACCTAGTTACACTTTTCAACACTCCCTCTTAGCTACGGAGGTATTCATAATGGTACTTGGTCGTTCTCAATCTGAAGAATACTCATAAGAAGAATCAGATTGGTAACCGATCTGTATAGCATCATATCAACCAACATTGTCAGATAGCAAGGCCTTGCTTAACAACTCTATCTCTCCATAAGATCTGAGCCCAATGCTGGCGAGACCAATGATGTATATACATCATCATTGTCTCTTTCGGAACATACCCCACCCGGGTTCTTATGGTGTGTTCCACGAGGACTATTCTTATATTGGATTCCCAGTCCTCAAAGAATATTGGTTCTCTATGACTACTCTTATTTTGGATGCCCTAACTCATCCTCAAAGGGTATCAGAGGCCAGATGTTTACCCAATCCTCCATTTTGTCTTCCCAAGTGAAGACAAGAATGGTGTGTCTATCTCTCCCTTTTAATTAGGGAGGACATACCTATTCCAATAAAGGAATGTACTCATTCCTACAGAAGGAATGTACCTAATCTCCCTCTTGGACTAGGAATTTTGCTTCCAAGTTTCTTCCAAGTAAGAAACTTGTTTCCAGGGTCCTTCTTAATTAGGGACCTACAACAACTTCTCAGGTGGAGATGATGGGACAACTAGTTGCTAGAAGAACTCCTCCTCATGATGTCATGAACTTCTTTTCGTTATTAAGGAGTCTTCATGTTTGGGACTCTTTCTAGGGCACAAACCATCCATCACTTTCATCCATGAATCAGTCATGTCATCATCAGAGAGTCATCCATTAGTTCATATCTAGCCCTCCTTCATGCCATGTTTCCTTAAGGATCTTTCATCCTACTACATGGAAATCGGTGGTGGAATATATCCATAGATCTTCCCTCGGCAGCCTTGCATATGTCCATCCAGATATTTGTTCAAAAATAAGAAATGAACACTTAAATCAAAATTGCCTTTGTGATGGTCTTTCATCATGACATCTTCTAGTTTGCATCAACATTCTGCTTACATATCGACACATCTCCCAAAGACATATATTGTCAAGGGTATCTTTCTTTTTCAGACTTGTCTACATATCTTTTATGGAGACATCTTAGACGGGTCCTTTGGTCTTTGGATGTTGATTTCCCTTTTCCATGGTTGCATATCCCATGATCTCTTCCTTCGTTTCTTCACACATTTCATTCCCAGGAATTTCCAATCAGAATTCCTTCAATTGTTGTCAACCAACGCATATTACGTATGAGGACATATTATGTTGATTTCATCTAGTGAATGTGTGACCCATGCATTCCTGCATCCCTTTGAAGGAGAAGATCCTTCCTTTTGATTATGCTCTTAAGATACAACATTGATCCATGTTACTTGCAACCATATGACATAACGTTACAATATCGAATACAAGCATACATACCTCATTTTTCTTTATTTCATCTAGACTTCCTTCAACAATTCCTTGATTGAAAAGAGCTTCAATTCCTTGATCTGCTTCACCTCTTATGTCATCATACTATCATCCCATGAATTCTACAAGTTTGGAATTCTTGATGAAACACTTGCTTCCCCTCTTGATTGGTGAACCTTTCCATGGAGATTCCATCAGAGAATCTTGAGGATCTGGAGTATCCCCATCCAACATATGTTTCCTTTTGATAGATGTATGATGAGCCTTGTACTAGATGACCTTTTCTTTCTTTTACATAAGTACCACCTATGTTACTAGTGAGGTTTCCAAGAGTTATATCCTTCCATGGGTGACTGCCTGAACTTCAATTTCAACCATCTTTCATGCTTCTTTATGATGATGTTACGAGCTCTTTCTTTCAATGCTTTTATGATGTCTTGATGCATCCCATCATTTTTCTTAGTGAATCTTCATATCTTACAATAGAAGACTCAGGAACTATGAAAAGAACTTAGTTGAGGAAGACTATCTTACTCATAGTAGAGATCTCTTACTTCCTCTTTCTTGAACTTCTTCTTTTCAGCTTCCTCCACTTCTTCGGTGATATGGGCTTCTTCTCTTTCTCTTTTGTTATTGTCCTTCTTGATCTTAGGGCAATCTCTTTTGTAGTGCCCATATTCTTAACACCCATAGCATTTAATCTTAGCCATGTCCCTTTTCCTTTTCCGAGAACCAGACTTTTCAAATTTTCCTTTTCTTCTTGTCATAGTATCATAAGCTTGATTTTGCTCACCTACTCCTACATCAGATTTGGCTGTTAGTCTAGATTTTTCAATCTTGCACAGTGAGTGTGACCATAGATCCTAGAATGGAGTAGCTTCTTTCTTCCCATACTTGAAGTCAAGTTACCTCACTCCTCCAGTAGTGCATTTAGTACAACTATAGTCATTTCTCTATCAGACATGACTTCTCCCAGATCTTGAACTTGATCCCTGATTTCAGATATCCTCATAAAGTATGAGGCTATTCCATCTCCCCTTGACATCTTCAGCTTAGAGTTCTTTCCTTCATGAGATGACTTCTCCAGCAGTGCTTACGGAATACAACTCTACCAGTTTATCATAGATTTATTTTGAAGTTTCGAGTTTAGATACATATGGGATGAGGGTATGCTTGATGGATTCTATGAGAATCCTTTGAGCCCTAACTTCCCCTTTCATATACTTTGCAAGAGCTTGAGCATCTTCCTTTCCTGGTTTAGTGATAGATCCTTTGACATGTTCCATAACCTCATTTTCAATGAGATTCAGATCTGTCCTTTTCTTCCATGCAAGATAGTTTGAAACGCCAACCAATTTGTTACTTTCCTTGCAAAAAGACGTTTTGACACATTCAGATGTGGACATAAATATACTTACTTGATAGGATGCTCCTTCTCCTTGTTGCTTCCTTGATGTAGATGATGATATAGAGAATAGAATACTTCTCCTTGATGAAGATAGTTTTCTTCAATAATGATCCTTGATCTGACAAAGAGGGAGATCGCTTTGGATCCTTTGGTGGTGGAGTCTTTGTTGATGAAGATCAATGATGACTTCCTTCAATGGTAAGGACGTTGCTTCAACGAGAGGGAGATCGCCTTAGAACCTTGATGACGACGTTCTTGGTCTTGCTTGATGTATAAGACTTTTAACTTGAATTAGGGTCTTTGAGGTCTCTTGAGATGGCTTGAGGGTTCCAAGGCTTCTTTGTAGACTTCTTGTTTGATCTAGGGTTTTTGATACTTCTTTTGTAGATCTTGACCTCAAGATGATCTTCTAGATTCACTTTGATGCCTTCCTCGAGATTTGATCCTTGAGTGTCCCTGGATGAGATGCCCTTCCTTGACTTTTTCACCTTGTCTCTGATACATGTTGAGAATTCTAGGGCATTGAGATTAAGTGATTTCTCTTCTGTTGATAACTGTTTGTGAATGCTTTTTACTTCTTAGATTAGGATCTTCTTTTACTTATGTTATTATAGTGTTATTCTTCATCAAACAGCTACCAAAGCATAAACCATAAAGAGACAAGAGACATAGAATATAGGTTATCGACGAGGGCCAAAACCTCTCCCACTTGGGAGGAAAACCCAAATGAATTCTTCTTCTTATAGAAACTTCAATTGACGAACAACAAGACCATGACCTAGACCCTTGACAAAATGACCTCTCCATGACCAAGTCACAAAATCCTTCTTTGCTGCTTCTCCTTCTTGCACAAGTCAACACAAAAGTTCTTCCTTCATTGTACTTCTCAGCTACCTTGAAACTTCAACCCCTTTTCCATAGATCTGTAGTTCGTACTACTGCAATTTCACATGTGTGAGTAGTAGGAACAAGTTTGGAGGTATTTTCCTTCTTCGCTATATTTGGAGATTTCTCCAGATGGACTAGGATAACTATAACGCTGATTTGGAGACCTTTAGGTAACCTTCTCTTGGACTGCTATGGCACCATTGCGGAAACCCTAGCTTTTCAACTGCACGTGTGAGGTTACTAGCTCAAAGACAGTGCCAAATGCTTCAATCTTTCCTTCCTTCTTAATGCTGGTTATATGGTCTTCCTTCTTCTTACTTGCACTTCTTGCTACTTCAGATTGACCGAAATTGTGTCTCCAAATGAATGCCGAGCTGCCTATTTATAGTAGTCAGTGCATCCAAAATAAGTCAACTTGATCATGTGCCTGGGCCGACATGCCTTTCTGGAAACATCTTAGGGCCGACATGCCTTTCTGGAAACATCTTAGGGCCGACTTCAAGGTGACTTTGTGACAAGGTCTTGGAGGGCTTATGACACGAATAAATTTCCTTTTACAATGTGTAACATGCCCACATGGGTCTTGACTCTTACATCTTTGACATTGACCCTATAGATTTTTATGACTTGACGACAAAACCTAAAGGTTCACAATGGGAACCTTAACTAAAATAAAATTCCTTGATCATGAAACCCATGATTCAAGTACTACATAAATTATTTTATTTTCTTCTTATTCATCAATTACATAAAATCACAATTTATACATTTCATTATGAAGACCAAACCTAGTTACACTTTTCAACATGTTTTAGCCTATTTGAATAGTGTTTATGTGCCCTAATCTAGTGATGGTTGCGTTGTGATCGTTGTGCTATTTGACAGTGAAGTCTGGGCAGTAATCCTTATACTTATGATAGTGATGTCTGGGCAAAAATTCATGACTTTATGACAATGATCTTATATGGCAAAAACTTATGATAGTGATATTGTATGACTGAACCTTATGACAATAATTTTTTGTGTATGACAATGTCTTTGTAATAGTGATGTGTGACATGGCTTGGTAGTGATATATAACAATGACTTTATGACAATGATGTGTTGCAGTGCCTTTATGTCAGTGATATATGGCAAAATCTTTATGATGGTATCTCCAGTATGGAAGATCTTTTACATATATAACAATGTTTGTATGACTGAGATGTATGGTGATTCCTTTATTACAATATGGCAGTGTCCTTATGATAGAATGACAGTGATACTTATGGTGACTATATAACAATAATGTTTATGACAATGATGTATGTAACAATGATGTGTATGATAGTGACCATGATAAATTGTGATGCATGTGACAATGATGGTTATGACAATGTAGACAAAAATTCTTGTGATAAGGGTCGGAGGGCTTGTGAATATCTCCTTGAGAGGTATGTTTGCTGTTATTTTATGAGGATCTAGTATGGTCCAGGAATGGCCCTAGGTGGCCTATTGTGATTAATGATGAAAGAATTATGTCTCATGATATTTTCATCTCAGCTGAACATTTGATGAATATCTAAGAAGAAGAATTTGGCTGGGTTTTCCCCTTTGTGGGGTTTTTCCCTGGTCTCTGACCTAAATCTTGGTGTCTCTATTGTGTATGCTTTTCTTCTATTGTTTCTTATTGTTCTGTTGCATTTTTGATGTTATTGTTCTCTCTACATAATTGCTAATGGTGATATAATGTGATGGGGTGATTATCATGTATAAATTGTTGAAAAAAACTTGAAAAAAATGCAATTATCTACAAAGAGAACAATCTAGCCCTAAAAATTAACATGGTATTAGAGTTGGGTTGAAGAAAAGTCATTGAGATCACCCTTTTGAAGACACCTATGATATGGAAAAAGGGAAGAGATGAAGATGTTGCAGACCTAAAAGAGTGCTAGAGTTTGGAGGAAACTCTAGGGAGCCCTTGTTCTTACAATTAAGATTAGGGTTTGAGAGAAACCCTATGAAGGGCCTTGATATGGAAAAGGCCTAGGTTCAATAGCTTTGAAACCCCATCGTGATTCATAATACTCATGATATGATATGATCAATGAAAAATTATTGAGTTATTCTAGTACCTATGACAAATTCAGAGTAACCCTAGTTGGGCTGGTCTCCTACATAGTAGGAGATAATATGATGTAGATCCAGTGGTCATCTCGTACATTTGATAGTTGGGCTTGGCAGCTCAAGAAGGAGATTAAGAATCTGGAAATGAGAATATAGGTGGTGCTTTTGAGGATGCATTTCTTCTGAAGACGACATTGACATATGGTTGAGGGACAATGGCGACTCATGGCTAAGAAGGATGCAGGATCAAGAGGGAGTTGATAGCTTCCTACAATCCTCACTAAATATAAGTAGTTTCAAGACTTATGTTATTCCTTTGTGATACTTTTTTTGCTTAATTAATTTATCTTCGTAGACTATTATTTATTCTTCCTGCATGAGGATTTGAATGCTTCTTTCATTAACTTCTTGGATGAGGATGTGATCAAAGAAAGTAGATCCATTTTGAGGATCATCAGGATGCATAGTAATGCAATGTAGGAAGAGTTAGCTCCAAGAGGGAGCCGGTGTAGGTAAATGAAGGGGGCATTCTCATATCTAGAGAAGAAAGACAATCCTACCTTATCATTAGGTATACTTTCATTATGCTTATCCTTTTTACTATTATTGCTCTTGTTCTGGGGTCAGCAAGTACATCAGATGGATGTAAGGACCTAGTCCTCAATATTGAGATTGAGGAGGATGCAGAGCCATTCCATGATTAGAATGGAAATCTTGAAGGAAGGATCCCAATCTCCTAGGTTGATGTCTATGATTGAAGAGGCTTCCTATTTAGTGGGAGTAGTTTGTCAAATTAAATTCAATAGTGAGATGAGATGCTGGGTAAGATGTTGTAGTGTTAGATCCTTCCATATGCTCTTAGAGGGAGAGGACTCCGATGATATATTAGCACCTGTTGCCAGGTGCAATATTATCAGTTGTATGTGATGTTGGCTTCCTTCATGAAGAAACATACTTGGAGCCACCTCAAGGCTTTGAGGTGCATTAGTAGGAGACTCATGATTGTTGGTTGAAGCAACTCCTCTAGGCTTGGTATACTTGGATTGATGGACATCTAATGTGAATACAAACCCCTCTTCAAGGTTGAAGGTATGTCTTTGATATTTGGTTTCATATGCTAACAATATATTTATGATAGGATTAGATCATGTCTGTGTTCAGTGCCAGAGGGAGTTGACCTCTGAGCCCAAAGTGATCCATTTCTTAAGATTAGAAATGTAATAGTGAGATGATTAGGACTTCCTTGTTAAGGGAAGTATGCTGTCAAAGACTTGGCATGATGCATTACACTAAAGCAGTTGAGAGACTCCTCCTTAGATTTAGATTTGGTGGATACCATGATGAGCAAGCAACCAAATGGATCCTTGCTTCGTAGCATGTATGTTACCCACCACTTTGTAGGTGATATCTATAAGATAATTTTTTTTCCTAGATGGTACTTGGCCGACAGCCAGTAGGCCCTTGCAGCCACCAGATAGCTCGATGTGCCATATTCTCCGCAACCTGAGCCAACCATGTGGTCCCTTGCCCATTTGTTATGATCGTATGTTGGAAAGTGGGCCTTCCAACCCCGAAGGTATGGCTTTTCATTGTGTAGTTGGGTATTTTTGTTTACTTATCATGGACACTTTTGGGCATGGATTAGTGGGGGGATTCAATGGAAAGAGTGGACTAGGTTTGTACTCTTGTCTCCTCTGCTTGATTTGATGGTTAACCTTGTATCCTAGTCCCCTGGGATCCCCTTTATTGGCTACTAGCTTTAGGGGTGGCACTACATGGGAAATCCCGATTTTGGTTGCGTCCCGCTTCCTAATGCCATATTCATCACTTCGCTTCTGCTCATTACAACCCCATTCATCATTTTTCCCATTTGGGGCCACATTTGCCCACTAGGTCCATAAGGAGTTAGCCTACCCCTCCCCTTGTCCACACCTTGCGTTAGGCCTGGAATGATGCCCTGAAGGGTGATGTAGCTAAAAAGAAAGGAAAAACCATAATTTGGCCACTCTCAATAGGAAATGTACCATAAAATGCAAAAAGATTGTCGAGACATACAAATTTTGCACGTGGGAAAAATCCAAACATGATCTCTACCCCTTATCTATGGCCATCACCTTCGTTCTTATGGGCCCTATATGAGTCTCCCTCCATCATTAAGGAACCCATGATTGTTCTAACCCTCGGTGGGCGATGAACTGCGCCACCTTAAGGGGGTATCCACTGTTATATCCTACACATCATGTTCTCATCCCCTGGAGCCCCAAGTAGTTATGGAGAAAAATCAATCAAAGGCAAAAGGCATATGAAGAAGGGTGGAAAAACAAAGGTCGGACCCCGGGGTAACTCATGTACCACGATTGCTCCCTCCTACACTCATATATCCAAGTGTGGGCTTCCCCTATTACAACTAACCTTGCACTATGGCATGTGGCTTGGAGCCTTCCCTTGATCCCACTCCATCCCATCATTATATCACATGCCACCCACCACTTGATGGTTGTACCATGGACATGTCACCCCCTTTAAAGGCTGAGACCAACTAATAGAGTCCTTGGTTAGCCCTTTTATTGAGCTTGGAGACACCTATACATGCTAAAACCTGCTATGGAAGTGCATGCCACTATGAAGTGTCTACTTGTTTTCCATGATTTGTAAGCTCTTTTACTCGGTTACTCTAATGATTTGTTGTAGTGGTAGGTGGGCCTCCATTTGGGTTTTTGTCTTCCTATACAGGGTCCAAGCCTTCTAGAGGGTCATATTGGCACTTGTAGGGTGAGCGTTGAGAACCATGGGCCTCCACCATAGCAGAGAGTAGATTTCCACTTCATGGATCTCGCGGTACCATTCATTGATTGCTTGTGTTCCACCTTTTGGATGAGGATGATGCATCTGGACCACCATGCCCAGCTGGCTTCACACTTGCATCACACACTTGGCAAATGTTCCAGGGCCCAGTTGAGGATGTGTCTCACCATGGGAGATAGAGGGAGAGATTATGTCATCATTCTAGCCCTTACAGATGGTATATAGGCATTATCAATCCACTTGGATACCCATGAGGATGTCATCGTGCCCCCACACCCACTTAGGGACACCATATTTGATTTGCTTGGATATCAAGGGACCACACCCTTGATCACTATGTTTGGAGCCTATTCTCTCACCTTGGCACACTTTGGACTCCACTAGGCCTCTTAAATGGCCCAACAACTCATTGTATTTACTATTTTTCCCTCTTGAGAGGCTTATCTTTGTATTATGGAGCTATCTTGGTTGGCTTGTCGCCAAGTTTTGTTATTCTTGCACATTATTCTATTATTAAGGGGCATTATTAGGCTAATAGGCTATTCGAACCCCGTTATGGGTTGTATAAATAGATGAGAGACTTATTCATTTCTCTTATCATCACTTGGATTGGATTCACACTTGCTCCTTTGGATGAAATTTTGGAGATTCTTGATGCACTATGATGTTTGGATTTTCGCTATTGTTTTTGGAGCTTCTTTCTATGCGAAGTTGATGAATGGATATACACTCTCTCTCTTGTAAGTGAAAAAAAATGCTATTCTTGTTATCTTGTGTAATGCATGGTATTGTTATCATTGTTCTTGTATGGGCTATAAATGATGTGAAATTCTTCTTGAAACCTTGAATAAATGATTTAATGCATGCATCCCTCTTAGAGGGAGTTGGTGAATGTTCCTAGAGGCACCTAATAAGTCAAAAGCCTTGAAACTTCATGTCCTTTGCAAATTTGAAGTATAAATCCCTAATAACCTTGTTGCCGCACTTGGAAAGGCTAGCAAAGGTCAATTAGGGTTCCTTAGCATATGAAAATTCTTGATCTAGGTGTATCTTGACTCCATTGAGCCCAAGAAGCAAGACACTGATCCTCGCATCTCTTTGGTGGTCAAAATAACCCTTCTTTTCCTCACCTCTTCCGACTCTAGGGCTAACCCTAGAAGTTCTCCTAGGGCATCAAGCGAAACCTTTTGCAACCATCAAAAACCGTTGAAAATCGATTTAGAATTGCGTTGGGGTTTTCTCAAGGGGTCCTCCAACTTTGAGCTCAATCCGATGGTGGAATCCCAAGATATTGCAAGCCCTAGCTCAAAGATCGTTCCTCTCTCTAGGCTGGCTTGGGTTAGTATCCTCACTTGGATCATTGCTTTTGAATTCCAAACGAAAATTAGTCCTTTGATCCTATTCTCCTGCCTAACTAGGTCAAGGCCCTCCATTGTTGATCAACTCCATACCCTTGACCCAGTTTGGGTCCTGTTGTCGCGCAGATTGGCACGAGAACGCTCAGACCGGGGGCTGTCACTCTGATCCCCGATCCCTTCGTTTAAGCCTATCTCCCGCGGCTAAGGGGGGTAGACCCTATGAGATAATGAAGACCAACTGGCAAACAGTTGGTTGGGAGACACGAGACACGCTAAGATAAGCACTAGATGAATTTGATTTTAGCAGACCAGTGCCTTAAGAGATTGTTATTAAATCGATTACTTGTTAGATGATTATAGAAACATGAAACGTGAACAGCAATAATTTGTCATCAGCTGGATCACAGTGCTCTTTGAATGACCCAAATGATATCCAGCAACTGAAGATTTAAAAAAGATGAATGCTTCAAACCACCACGAGTTATAAACCATTAACTAGATATCATATTCGTATCTCGACTTGAAACTTCAGATCTCAGCATGAAAGATATAACATGAAAACAACTGAATCTGGCAACAAAAATAATTTTCCCACAAAATTTTTTATACCCCTTCAGACAAAGATTAAACTTAAAACAAAATTTAAAATTTAATCTAAAACCCTGAAGGAAAACTTTTTATTTTATATTTTTCATGATGAAGACAAATGCTTTCAAATGAACGAAGAAAATTTGTGATAACTTTTCAAGATAGAAAACAAGCAAAGGGCTCAGGAAACCCCCTCTTAAATAAATCTTTTTGATGTCTTATGAGATTGCTGGCTTGAACAACTTGTGGGACCCTTGATATCCTTGGAGGTGACTATTCCCGTCGAAGAAGTCCTCACACTCCAATAGAGCTGGCAACCTATCCCTTGAAAACACAGAAAACACTTGCAAACGAATTGTTAGTGCAAAGAGACTTGGCATATAGAGACCAAGTTGAGCCTGTCATTCAACCGAGAATGGACAAGCTACAACAAGTGTACAAAATATACCAAGCCCAGAGGAGATTTGAGATAGCTGCAAATCTCTCCTCCCTAGACAATAGTGCCTTCAAGCAAATGCACAAAAAAAAACAACTAGATAGCAAATGAAAATCAAATGAATATCAAATGACACAGGTATACCTCATGTACCAAAGCATACACCACAAGAGAAGCTAGTAACCCCAAAGACGTTTATTTATTTATGTGAAAGTTGAGTACAAAATCCGGCAGAGTCTCCGCCAGCCCAATAGCTCGTTCTATCCTTTACAATAAGAGCCCAAGGCTCATATAAATAGGAAAATGGGAGGAGATCCCAATGCCAAGAGACAATGACAAGTGTAGCAAGTGACAATCCCAATGAAAAAAATGAAATGACAAGTGGCTTAGAGGACTGCTGTTTGATTTCTAACTGGCTGCCTTTGAACTGGAGATAACCTTTGTAAACGCTGAGTTAACTGTGCGTATGGCTGAATGAACTTCAACGCTGACCTGCCCACCTGAACGCTGTTATAATCTGCGTTAAATGCTGTTGCAACCTTTGACTGGGCCCACGTAACACTGTTTGACTGCGTGTTAACTTGCTGATCGTACTATGCGTGTGGGCTGTTGCTTTGTTAACTGCTGTTTAATATTGTTGGGCCAGCGTGTAGGTAGTTGTGCATATTTATGCTGATATGCTGCCCAACGTAAATGTTGTTTGAACCCACGTACTTGATGTTGACTGTTGAAAACCACGTAGACTGCTGTAGCTTTGATGTGGCCAGCGTATATTTTGAGTGGGCCAACGTTAATATGTTGTCCACGTCAACTATGCTGATCATGCCCATGTTAAATATGTTGAACATGCCCACGTAGATGGGCTGTGGGTGCTATGTGTTTGGGCTGTGAGTAAACATGCGTATTTCACATGGATAGCTGAGCTGCGTGGAACCTTTTTGACTTGCTGACCTGCCCTTTGACTTTCTGTTGAAACTTTGACTTGAGGTGGGCCCCACATTGCTTGCCACATCACCCTTGATTCTCTACTTGACTTCCATGTCAAAATTTGACTTATTTTGACTTCGGAAAAATTTATAAATTTTTCCAATTATTCATTTTTTTGAATTTCTTCTTCATTTTTGCCACTGTCACTTGAAAAATCGCCTTTTGAAGGACTCTGAGTCATTTTTGACCCCCAAAGTGGGCTCTAGGAGAATGCTGGGCCTTTGAGGATGAATTTCGAGTGGTCATACGCCCCAGACATTTCCTAAAGCCACTTATTTATGCCTTTACATAAAAAATAATTAAAAAATCCCATTTTGCAGGGAAATTTTTAACTATTAAAAAATCCTACTTAGACCTAGCCAAATTCCACGAAACATTTTGTGTGATCTAGTATGGTAATATACATCGACCCTAGACACTAAGATGTGTCAGGGGCTCAATCTTCAAACCGTCACCTCGGCTTTGGGGTGTGCACGAGTGAAAAAATCCAGAGAATTATCCCCCTCTTGAAAAAGAAGGGCAAAGAAAGGGATAATTCACCGGATAAAAAAAACACTCCAAGGTGTACTCGTTTGCTGATCGATTCCCACATCCTAGGCCTGTTACAAATTCAAGAAACATCATACTAGCATCACTTATTACAATTCCCCGTAGGGTGTGGAATCTGGGTACAAAGAAGAAATATGATGAGAAGATAGAAGGAGAGTTAAAAAACTTTGTTGACTGATGACATCTGATGGTACAAGTGCCCTCTGGATCAT
>APFE031186281.1:129312-144710 GCA_000404065.3 Pinus taeda
ACCCTGCCACCTACACCTACCTACAAGTCAGTGAGAAAAGCCTTCAACCCCACAAGGTGTGGTTGGTGGCAGGGAATTCAGAGAAGGGGGCTGTCACACTAATCCCAACTCTCTCCGTTTTGAGCTATCCCCTAGGTTAGCTAAGGGGGGTGGTCCCTAATGAAAAGTTAAGCTAAAAACAAAGATGTGAGTTTCTAGGAGAATTGTTAGAGTTAAATAGATTATTTATTTAAGATTTATAAGCAAGCCTGATATGAGCAATAACCATAAACACATAAGATAAGCATGAAATACATAAACAACCAGTGCCTTCAAAGCATTGCTCTCTAAGAAGTGAATTTTTTTTTATATTTTTATTTTTTGCTCAGAATGAAGTCAAATGTTTTCAAATTAAAGCCCAAATAACCTTGGACTTGGGTTTCCAAATGGAAAGGGGTTACTTAGCTTATGCTTTAGCTTTCTTTTTCAAACTTGAATTACCTCCAGGAACACCTGTAGGATAGCAAGCAAAAAAGTTAGCATGCAAAAGAAATAGGGCCTCAAATGCTAGATAAAACCAATATGCCACACAAATGAAAGAAGAAAATATGTGATAATTTTTCAAGATAGAAAATAAGCAAAGGGCTCAAGAAACCCCCTCTTAAATAAATCTATTGATGTCTTATGAGATTGTTGGCTTGAACAACTTGTGGGACCTTTGATATCCTTGGAGGTGACTATTCCAACCGAAGAAGTCCTCACACTCCAATAGAGTTGGCAACCTGTCCTTAAAAAAAAAATGCCTACAAACCAATTGTTAGTGCAAAAGAGACTTGGCATATAGAGACCAAGTTGAGCTTCTCATTGAACCGGCAATGACAAGCTAAAACAAGAGCACAAAATATACCAAGCCCAAAGGAGATTTGAGATAGCTGCAAATCTCTCCTCCCTAGACAATAATGCCTTCAGGCAAATGCACAAAGAAAAACAACTAGATAGTAAATGTAAAATCAAATGAATAATAACATCAAACGACACAGGTATACCTCATCAACCAAAGAGTGCACCACAAGAGAAGCTAATAACCCCAAAGACTTTTATTTATTTATATGAAAGATGAGTACAAAATCCAGCGGAGTCTCCGCAAGCCCAACAACTCGTTCTATATCACAAATGAGAGCTCAAGACTCATATAAATAAGAAAATGGGAGATGATCCCAAGGAAAATTCCAATGACAAGTGGAGATGGATTGACAATCCCAATGCTAGCAAGTCAAATTCCAAGTGGCTGAGTTACTGGCTGTTGGCTGCCAACGAATTGCTGTAGATTTCCATCAAAAATTTCTTTAAGCTGCCAGCGTATCCCCTTAACTGATATACGCATTACTTTGATTAGACAATTGTGAAACTTAGTGGGAGTAAGTAGGAAAAATATCCCACTCAACTAGCTGTTAACCCAAACATATGAAACGGTGATAAACACGTGTTACATTTGGCTGTCTATAGGCTGGAGTAGACTGCTGCGTATCATCCCTTTTGGCTGGCAGTAACATATCCCTGCGCTGATCCCATTGGCTGATATGTATGTGAGTGGGAGACAAGTGAGAGTAAGTGGGGGACAAGAACTGTCCCATGTGGCAGTTCTGTTCCACTCAAACTTTTCCAAATCCGCGAGTTTAAAAGATGCACAAACTGCTGCGTATAAACTTCACTGCTCCATGAGTTTTAGTGGGGGACAAGTGGGAGACAAAGTTTGTCCCATGGGTCAGTTTTGTCCCCACTCAGTTCTCATATCCATGAACGATTTCTTATACCTTTACGAATTCTCTTAAACTGAATTTTACACCTGCTGAGTGGATAATTCGGAACTCTTTGATTGGCTGTTGACTTTGTCTTTCTAATGTGGCTGCCATGTCACTATTTCCCCCACAAACTTTAATCTGCACCAACATATTGAAATAAATAAAATTATTTGAACTTTAGCCATATGTAATATTTCAACGTTGCCTCTTTAACTTAACACTGGACCATTTGACTTGCCACTTGGAACTTTGACTGACTTTCCTCCATGTGGTGGGCCCCACATTGCTGCTACATCACCCTTGATATTCCTTTAACTTTCCATGTCAAAATTTGATTTATTTTGACTTTGGAAAAATTTATAAATTTTTCCAATTATTCATTTTTTTGAATTTTTTTCTTCATTTTTGCTACTGTCACTTGAAAAATCGGCTTTTGAGGGACTCCAAGTCATTTTTTTGACCCCCAAAGTGGGTTCTAGGATAATGCTGGGCCTCTGAGGATGAATTTCGAGTAGTCATACGCCCCAGACATTTCCTAAGGCCACTTATTTATGCCATTACATAGAAAATAATTAAAAAATCCCGTTTTGCAGGAAATTTTTAACTATTAAAAAATCCTACTTAGACCTAGCCAAATTCTACGAAACTTTTTGTGTGATCTAGTATGGTAATATACATCGACCCTAGACACTAAGATGTGTCAGGGGCTCAATCTTCAAACCGTCACCTCGGCTTTGGGGTAAAAACGAGTGAAAAAATCCAGAGAATTATCCGCCTCTGAAAAAGAAGGGATAATTAACCGGATAAAAAAAACACTCCAAGGTGTACTCGTTTGCTGATCGAGTCCCACATCCTAGGCCTGTTACAAATTCAAGAAACATCATACTAGCATCACTTATTACAATTCCCCGTAGGGTGTGGAATCTGGGTACAAAGAAGAAAGATGATGAGAAGATAGAAGGAGAGTTAAAAAACTCTGTTGACTGATGACATCTGATGGTACAAGTGTCCTCTGGATCATCCTTGGGCATGGAGTCTTCACATAATCATCAGGTGCTACTCCAGTAGTGAACAGGTCCACTTGGTTTCTTTATGGTCCCACAACTTTGTGACTCAAATTCCACAAGGATTACATAGAAACCATTTCTCCTCCAGGATTCTTAGGTCAAGGATACCTCTTGTTAAGGGATATTCCCCAAACCCTAGGTCTAGATTTCCTCTTAGCCCTTCTAAGAGAGCCATCCATCTTGCTTCTATAGAAAGTAAGCCGATTATCTGAGCCTCTCTTGTGAATAGGCTTTAAGAATCACCCAATATCCTATCATTGGTCCATCTATCCTAGTGATTCCTCTCATACCAGGACTCCTCCTATTAGTGAAAGTCCGTAAAAAGCAGGGAGCTTTAGCTAAGGTGACAGTGGGCTATTGCTCCATTGTTGCCACTTGACCTAGTAGTTGCTCTATAGGAATCCCTCCTAGGACCCCTGCTAGTTTGAGTGGTAACAATGTACTTTGAATCGGATAGAGCTTGGACATATATATTGGGATGTTGTAGAGCTTGTATTGACTTGGATTGAGACAGTGCTGTGACTGAAGAGATATGCCTATGCTAAGTGAACCAGAAGTGCTGTGATCAGGAAACACACATTGGGTTGTTGCTTCAATATAGGTCTTGCTTTGAGTTCTTGGATGAGATAGGTAGCAAACTTCCATTGTACTCAGTCCAATAGTGGATGATCATATTGTGAACAATGTGGCCTTTTTAGATGGAGCAATGAGGCTCCAACATAGAGGGAGCCATGCGGCTTTAGCACAGAGGGAGCAATGAGGTTTTGATAGTGATTTGTTGTGGAATTGAAGCAGTGAGGCTTTAGTTGAGGAGAAGGTTGTTGACATTCTCACCAAGCCTTTGGCGAAAGGGAAGTTCTTAGTCTTCAGAGAGCAGCATGGAGTTGTGGAGAAAGTATCTGTTTTGGGAAGGGATCCTGGCTGATCCTGAACACTGAGCTCGAGGACTTATTGGAATTGAGGTTGCTCCTTGTGAGCCATGGACAATAGGATGTGTTTGATCCTTACCAGGAATGGTAAGTGTGTATCTCCCCTATTGTCGATGTAGGGATGTGTCCGATCCTTACAACTTGTGGTAAGTGTGTATCCCCCTCTACTATCAAGTCTGGGACCTTATTGCCTTGTTGCTTTTCTTGATCATCTTGTACTTGTTCATCGTGTACCTTTTTTCTTTTTCCAAAGCTTCTTATTCTCGTCGCCAAGCCTTTCATTCATGGTTGATTCCATCTTGTACCTTCAGTTACGAGCTATGTGTCCATAGTTATGACATTTGTAACATTTGATGTTATTCATAGAAGATTTCGTTTGGTGTCTATCTCGTGATCCTGCAAATTTTCTTCTAGGGTTTTGTCGATAATAGTTGTACTTGTCTAGAACTTCACAATCCCTAGCCTTATGTCCAAAATTGTTATATTTGTAACATTTGACATCGTCTCTCAAATGATCAAATTTGTTGATATTATGCTGAGTTCTGGAATATCCATTTCTGAAGGATCTCTTGGAATTATATTCATTCCAAACATACATGCGACATTATATTCGTTCCAAACATACATGCGATATTCTGCAACTCTATGTCCAAACCTTCCACATGAATAACAATGACCATAAAAGATATGTTGGTAACTGGGAGGAAATCTTCTTCGAGGAATTGTCTTCCAAGGTTCTTCCTGCGAGTCTTGTTCTCTTGATTTAGCTGAGAGATCTATCTGTTTGGTAGATTTTGCATATCCATATTTTTTAATTGTGATAGGACTTGAGTTCTTTTCAAATTTTTCTTTGTAAACAAGACCAGTCTTGTTGCTGTATGATTGTTGGTTGTTGATGAGTTCATCCAAAGTATTTGAACTGTTGGCGTAGTTTTGAAAAGTTTCTCCATTTTTTACTTCCTTTCGTAGAGCAACTATTTCGGCTTCCAATGCTTCTCTTTCCTTGTTGTTTTCCTTTAATTCTTTCCCGAGAGATTCTTCAATTCGCTTGTATTCTTCAACCTTGATTTTAAGGTTGAGGATATGTTCTCTTTCTGCCTTCAATTCATCTTCAAGAGTGTTGACATGCTTCTTCTCGACTTTGAGCTCTTTGATAACCCTAATCACTTCGTTTTGAAATTCAACCTCAGTCATTTCTTCTTCTTTGTCTCCTTCTTCGTAAGGTGCCTCTTTCTTATTGTGCTTGGCCATAAACAATACTCTTCTGTTGAATTCTTCTTCATTATCACTCTCTTCTTTGGATGAGGAACTATCTTCTTTGGTGAAGAAACTTTTCTTAAACCATTTCTTCTTGCCTTGCTTGTTGAACTTCCTAGGACCTTTCTTTCCATTCGTAACAACCTCATTTTTGTGAGGACATTTGGCTGCAAAATGCCCAACCTCACCACAATCAAAACATATTAATGGAAGTTTACATTTGAATTTTCACGCACCCATTCTCATTTTTTGCGTGAAGTAGGAGAATTCTTTATCTGAGAGTTCTTCTTCCTCTTCTTCCTTTTCTTCATCCTTACAACTGCAAGTTTTTGCTTTCTGAGTCCGCTAGTCCTTACTATTCTTCTTGGATGCGGCAAACACTGTTTGTAAGTGAGATGTGCCATCCTCTTCTTCAATCCTCATTTCATATGTTGTAAGAATTCCATGCAATTCATCTATGCTGAGATTGGTCAGATTTGATCTATCTTCCAAGACAGATACCTTAGGGTTAAATCTTGCTGGCAAGGTTATGAGGATCTTTCAAACAACAATTTTCGTTTCAATAGGTTCTCCCAAACCTTCCAATGTATTTGTTGTTTGATCAACATGCTGAAAGTATGCAACAATATCTTCATATTCCCTCATTTTGAGTTGCTCAAATTTCGCCTTGAAAATTTGAAGCTTTGCTTCTTTCACCTTTGAGTCACAAGCATATAT
This sequence comes from Pinus taeda, assembly GCA_000404065.3. Classification (NCBI taxonomy): domain Eukaryota; kingdom Viridiplantae; phylum Streptophyta; class Pinopsida; order Pinales; family Pinaceae; genus Pinus; species Pinus taeda. The sequence goes on from APFE031186281.1 coordinate 135,064, forward strand.
ATTTTCAAGCTTGCCCCATACCTCTTTAGTAGTTTTGTAGCTCAATACCTTTAGATAAACTGATTCGATAAGCCCACTGATAATAAGATCTTTAGCCTTTGCATCATATACCATATTTTTCTTACCCTGTTCATCCTGGGTCGGTGTGAAGCCTTTGTCAATGACTTCCCATACTAAGTATCCTTGTGCTAGCAAATGAACCTCCATTCTTCCACTCCAAAGTGCATAGTTATTTCCATTGAACAAAAGAACTCTATTCTTAGTATACTCCATGATATCCTTCCAGTTGTTAGACTTCTATTGAAGGATTCAAGCTCTGATACCAATTGTTGGAAATACTGATAGGGGGTGAATCAATATTCCTTAGCGATTAGCACTTTTAAACACCTTTGAGTCACAAGCATATATATTTTCAAGCTTGCCCCATACCTCTTTAGTAGTTTTGCAACTCAATACCTTAAGATAAACTGTTTCGATAAGCCCACTGATAATAAGATCTTTAGCCTTTGCATCATATACCATATTTTTCTTACCCTGTTCATCCTGGGTCGGTGTGAAGCCTTTGTCAATGACTTCCCATACTAAGTATCCTTGCGCTAGCAAATGAACCTCCATTCTTCCACTCCAAAGTGCATAGTTATTTCCATTGAACAAAAGAACTCTATTCATAGTATACTCCATGATATCCTTCCAGTTGTTAGACTTCTATTGAAGGATTCAAGCTCTGATACCAATTGTTGGAAATACTGATAGGGGGTGAATCAATATTCCTTAGCAGTTAGCACTTTTAAATCTTTTTTCAGAGCATTAGTTAATTTTCAATTATTAATGTTTATGCAGTAATAACAGTAAATAAAAGAACACAATAGACACAAGAATTTTAGGTGGAAAACCCCCTCGGGGTCAAAAACCACCGAACGCTTTTCTAATAAATTCTTTAATTTTCAGCCCCGACTGAAATGAAAGCAACAACTTCCTAGTATTCTAGAAAAGCATTCTTCTCCAGCTCCCACTAGAAGGACGCGCCAATGCCCTGGTTTCTTCAGTAATCAACTGAATGGATGCCCCAACACCCTAGCGAGCCACAACTTGCCCTAGCACCATCCTACCACCCTGAAGTGTTCATAGGCCCCAACCTGTAGGCGACTTCATATGCCTACCTAGCACCTTCTTGCCACCCTATAATGATTAAAATGAGACAAGAGTGTGGATTTCTCGTACCAGGGACAACGATCCACGATACAATATGATTTATAATGATTTTGACCGAACACCCAATCACACTATGACCTGCAACCCAACCATGACATCATCCCAACAGAGACTCCTATACCTCCTATTGTCGCACAGAATGTCTAGGCACTGCGACAATGACTCAGATTGGGGGCTGTCACCCTGATCCCTAATCTCTCCGTTTAAGCTGTCTCCCTACAGTAGGCTATGGGGGGAAGACCCTATGGAAAAATGGAATGAAGAAGAACTAGTTGGGGACCAACCAGTTCAGGAGACACAGTGAAGCGATCAAGTACTTGATTAAGATTTAGCAAGACTTATAAGATTTGATTAGATTTTAAACGATTGATACCAGTGCCTTATGGAGTCAACGATCTTGTTAGGGAAATTAAGACCAAGTAATCAATTAGCAATTGTTGCTTAGATGAATGACTATTCTATATGAAATGCAGATCCTAAAGCTAATGTGAGATGCAAGAATTTTGGTTAGTTTTAGTTAAATGCCTACTTAAATGTGAATCCTTCGATCCTTTCTGTGTTGAGCCTGATTTCGTAGTAATTGGCAGAGTGAAGACAAGGCGAAGCACACTAAGGTGTGATTAATGATACCTCTCCTGAAAGTCTAACATGCCCGGTGCTTCCGGGGCTGCAGAGAGCTGTGGCTCTGATGACTGCAAGGTCACCGTTTCAAGTACTATTAAAAACAAGCTTCTCAAGCAAAGATGGATGGATACCTATCTCTCTATCGACCAAGCTTATGCTTGAAAGTAATTTTTTTTCATGCAAAGCTAATTTATATGCGGATGTACTAGATGATGAAAAGAAGATGGGATGAAGTTAGATTCAAGGATGAAAAGTGCTTATGTTACGATCTGATTCAAAGTTATATATCAAAGGCCTTAATTGCCAAAATGAATGTTCACTTCACTAGACAAAGATTGAAAGATAAACTTCTTAACAATATCATAATTAGACCACAAGCTTACTTCAAATCTTTTTTTTGATACAATTATAGCTCAAAGAGAACCAAAATTTCTTTGCAACCAATGTCAACAGATGCTCAAAAAATACTCAGTTTATGAAACAAAAGATATGCATTTTATCACAATTCCATAACAGAGTACTTAATTTTCAGAAATTAGTTTTTAGGACAGCAGTAAGAAAAACTTTATGACAACAACAATATGACAATGAAAACAGTAAGATATCAATGATATCTTTATGCCAAAAATTTACCGAAATTTTTCCAAATTTGCCTACATGAATTATCAAAAAATTTTAGCCTGTTATGATGTGATTTCCAGAATTATATCAGATTTGATATACTTATTACAACCAACAATTAAAACATGAAATAAGCCTAATTATGAATACCCAACTCAAGAAATTAATTCCTTAATGTATCAGACAACTTAGGAACTGATTTTAGGCTAACCCACATGAAATTTTGCCGCTGTTATATTTCAGACTTCAGAAACAGAGTTATTCAGAGATAGCAGTCACCCAAAATGTAGATTTAGGCCAAATTTTTGATACACATCAAACATAAATGACTTATTAATGTATTTAACAACTTTTTTAGTTAATTTCAAACCATTTAGATGTGTTTTTCACTACTATTAGAAATGTATATGACTTCTGTGGCAAACAATGAGGAGAAACATGGTTTAAAGATCAAACCCTTAGGCCCTAGGCCTTGCAGATCACTTGCCCAAGTTGCCAAAAAAATTTCAATACCCGAAACACAATTTTTTACCAAATTTTCTACAAAAAGCCACCAATGATTAACTTCAAAAAATCAAATATTCAAATTGAAATGGAGCAAGGGGAATTTAGGGCTAGTGAGAGCTAGCACTAGGCCCAATAGAACTAGTGTTGGGCTAGGAGAAGGTAGATCTGGGCTTAGGAGCCCCAAAACTTGAAACCCTTGTTTTGAAAAAAATTATTTTGCTTCAAATTTTCAGATTTATTGGAAAATATTTAATGGCTGGCTTTGCAAAAATATTTGGGACAAGATATTGCCCTCCAGGGCGTAGATTTGTCTCAAAACCTCTAGATCTGCTTGAAAAAATATCAGATCTGAAGATTTACTTAGCTGACTTCTTAGATCTATTCCTGCAAACAATCTTTGAGCGCAAATCTTGCCCTCCAGGATCTAGATCTAGTTCAGATCTGAAGAGTATCTTGGCTGATTTCTCAAATCTATTCATGGAAACAATATTTGAGCCCAGATCTTGACCTCCAGGGTCTAGATCTATCTTGGATCTGAAAATTTTCTTGGCTAATTTTTGAGATCTATTCTTGCACAAGTGAAAAGGGAAAAGTCCAATACCCGATATGTACAAAAATAGAGAAAATCTCAAAGACCCAAGCGTTAAAATTCAAAATTATGTTACAAAATTTCAGATCTACACAAGTAAATAACAGATCTGTACAAATAAAATACAGATCTATACAAATAATTTACAAATCTATCAGATCTGAAGAGTATGAGTCCAGCTCCACTTCCAGATCTGATAATCTAAGGCTCTTAATAGCCAGATCTATAAAAATTTCCACAAAATATTTAAAAGATTTTGAAATTTTAGAGAGGTACTAGCCCAAAAACACCTTGCAGAAAAAAATTTATCGTTAGGTAAATCCTGAGGCTTATATGAAGTAGGCTCTTCAGAAAATATGTGTTGAGAGTTGGCTGGTCCAACCGAGGACTATCCCCAAATGCTCAATGAGAACGTAAGAGATATTTTGCAAACACTAGATCAACTATCAAATCAAGTAGAGAAATAGAACAATAATAATATTATGAAGAAATAGAGATACTAGCTACTTCAATCAAAATTAAAAATGTTACCCTAAATCCAACAAACTAAATAAGATATCTGTATTCAGATTATTTTAAGAAAGTTATTGATTGATAGTTTTCACATAATATTAAGCAAAAATTAAAACAATGTTACCATAAATTCGTGAAGAGGAACACTACAGCACGTTGAAACCCAAAGGCTTTTTGCATTAATTCAAAAAAAGTATACAAGAGAGCTTGAGAGCTTAGTACACGATCCAGAGATCGGATGGATCAACTGACAAATGACCTCCTATTTAAAGATAATTCTTCCAACGACTAGTTCGAGTGATCCTTGTCAAAGTAATCTCGACCCTTAATAAGGATTAAAATTTCTTTTAATCTCATCTGTTGAAATTTTAAATTCTTGAGGAAATTCGATTTTTTCAATTAAATGCATTTTAATTAACTCAAAAATAAAATTTTTGAGTTAATTTCCTCAAAAATTTGACTTTGACTTAAACCCGAGGGACCAAAGGCTTAAAATTTAGCAAAATAATTAATTACTTCAGTTTTGGGACCTTTTAAAATTTGAATTTTAAGGACCCAATACCTAGGACCTATAATTAATTAAATTTCTTGCTTAGGATTTTAATTAATTTTTGGCTAGAAAATTTAATTGATTAACGTATGAGGGGATAAATTATTTTTCCAACCCTCAATACACTTTACATCATCATTTTCTTATCTTTTACATCACAAGGGGGAAAACTCATCTGAAATAGACCCTCACAGACTATCCATTTTTGCGACACAAATATAATTCAACAGACTAAGCAATTTGTAATAAAATAACCTAACCAAATAGTTAGGATTATTCCCAAATCACTTTTACATAGATTTGATCTATAAAACTAGGACTCGCCTAAGATCCCGGTGACAAAATTTATTTTGGGTTTGGGGTAAGGCTGAAAGAAAACTCTGTAGACCATCCAAAAATGGATCGGTGAGACAAAAAACCTCCCAGAATGTAGATTGTCACCAGAAAAATAGGTTTACTTAGGCAATTACATACATGACACAGATCTACTGAGATTATTTACATCATATACATGTAGAATGGGTTTACATTATAACATGACAATTAGGGTGATGATGAAAGCTGGACGACAGATTCACATTGATCAGGCGCTATCCTTCATGTGAAAAAAGCCGGTGTAATGCTATGGGTCGTTGACACGTAGTGGTCAACACCTCGCAATAATGCCTTTTCGACTCTAAGCAGATTGACACTTTTACAATAATGACTCTTCCAGCGATAACACTTTTACAAATGACACTTCTACAACTTTACAATGATGACTCTTGGCCTTGACACTTCTTCACAATATACGGATGGTTGTCATGTCTTCAAAGGAAGTCTCGCTGCAATGCTTCCTTTGATTTGATACTTCTGCTCTTGAATTCTTGCTTGAAGTTGTACTTGAATCTTCTTCTATTTGCATGCAAAATTTGCCTGACGAAACCAATCCCAAAACAAAACAAAATACCCTTCAACTTACCTCTACTTGCAAAACACATCTAAGTGCATAATAATGAATAAATACAAATTAAAATTGCAATGCGTACCTGAAATGTGCTTGTCACTTTTGTTGTTGACTTGCTGTAACAGTAGACAAAGACTCCCATTCTTGATATAGGCCTGGACTCTATGCAAGACTATATCCAAAACTGACCTAAGATATATACAATAAAAATTGATGACAGAACCTAGACTTGTGATGGACCAAGTTCTAAATACAATAACAGAGACCATTCTATCAACTATGACAAGACAAGTAACATGAATTTACAACATCGTATAGATTTAGCAAACTTGGTGTAGCATCAAGAATATGTAGCATAAAATGTATAGTATCAAGAATAGGACATCCGAAAAACTAATTGTGACATATAGACACATAGAGATATAACCGAGACATTGTATATACTTACGTTGTCCTACAAAAACATATTTCAGAGATGATACTCAAAATTCAAATGTAAACACTAATCATACATACCTTGCTGTAGGAGACTTACCCTTCACTGTTGATGTCTGGTCCTTACTGCAGTGATCCTTGAATGCATGCTTTTTCTTGCCTTTTAGGAGCTCGATATTGAATCTATTGTATCTATCTAATTTTGAATCTCCAGGGTCTGAAATTTCGTCCTATGATAGCCCTTTGAGTCCTCTTTCCAACCCCACAGGTTTGATCAAGATTGGATTCTTCAAGAAAGAGTTATGCCCAATCTCCCAAGATGACCTCATTATAGACTGGTTCAATAGAGCGAACTTGTATGAAGTGCCACGTGTCACTATTGCGACATTTGGTCTTGAAAACGCTACTTAACAAACTACAATCCTTCCTCTTTCTGTGACTATTTACGAAATTTGAACCCAATGCTCAGAGAGAAAGTTGTGACGATTTTCCCAATTTCACCTGTTTGACATGGAATTCGGGATCCTGCAAAAACCCTAACTTCCTTAAATCATATCTCCAAAAATATAGCAAACGAAGATCTGACATTCGGTCACGAGGTTCATCAAGATTTCAGATTAAATGGGTTTTAATTTCAGCTTCTGAAGCTTCGCAGAAAAAAGTTATAGCAAAAATGCCATGATGACCTGTTTGAAGCCACAAAATCCCTACTAGAGAAGGATATGAGGGTCATTATATATATGAATGTCTTGAGTTGAGAGGGTCATCAACAAGTGAACGTTGAAGAGATTTTAGGAGCAAAAAAAAAAAAAACATTATTAATTATTGACTATTCAATGACCACAACCAATTATGAGTGCCATGCCACAACCCCATAAGGTTTTATCCCACTAACTGGGGTTACTAACTTCAAACGCAAATAACTCTCAAACCGAGAAGAATTGGGAGTTGTACCATATATCAATGGAAACATCTCGATGAGTAGAATCCATCAAAAAGATCTTTGACGCAAAATAATATGAGTTGTCAAGTCAAAATTCCCTGGCAAGATCGGGGTAGCCCCTGGTGCTGCTTGGGTTGACATCAATGACAACCACTGAAAAACAAACCACTATATATACTCTGTTGGGGTCACCAAAAAATATATATTTTTCATACACCTCTGAAATTTCATATGGTGCAACAAGCTTTGAAATTTTGGATTTCGGATAGGTGCAGGAAGTACAGGAGGTACAGGATCTCGGATGTCTCTGGGATGATTGCAGTAACGAATCTCGGATACTTGCAATGTTTTGAAGCGCTGTTACAATATGTATTTCGGAAGTCAATCCACCATATTTTTGGCATCCTTTGTTAAAATTGGCAACTAGGGCCAAACTCCATGTAGGTCATCTCATTTATGGCAACTGATATTTTTCTTGGACTCCTCTCATCGAGAGGTGTAGGAATGATTTAAATATCATCCGATTCCAATAAGCATTCATGGAGTTATGAATTTATTTGTGTTATAAGACAATTTGTCAAGGTTGGCCAACAACCAAATAACCCACACATGTGCTCAATGTTTTAGTATAAAAAGAGGTGACTTGATAATCATTTCTACACACACTTCACTCTTGATTTCTCTCCACTTATTCTGGGTTTTAGTGGAAGAGAAATCTAAGAGAGGAAGACCTGAACGCAGAAGGTAAGGAGCCCTAGTATGAGACCTAGATGTGGTCAAGAAGGAAGGCTACACGCTGCCCCATACGTTGGTCTCTACAAGCCCTAATGCAATCCTAAGGAGGATGCCCTAATGCAATCTAAGGAGGATGCCCTGACGCAGTCCTAAGGAGGATGATCTAGTAGCAATTCAAGGGAGGAGACCCCTACTTCTATACGTTGCCTAAAGGAGCCTAGCCACAGTCCAAGGATGGAGAAATAACACGATGGAGGAGGCCCTACTCACCGCCCTTATACACAGGTCTAATCTGCCCTAACCACAAGTCTGCCCAGCCCTTACCGTAGGTCTGTCTGAGCCCTAGCCACAGGTCACTTCAATGACAAAATTGATGGATGAAGGTCCAAGGATCTAGGGCCGAGAGGGTAGGCTACTAGGCCGAGTAGAGGGAAGCTAAACGATAGAATTTGTGTGGTTGTTTGGGCACGTTGGGGAGGCTAAAATTTGCAACAAGCTAGGTTGTAGGCCATAGCAAGCTGTTGGAGTTATTCCATGGCTGTGTTGAAAGGATAATGTGGCATGGGAGGAACCTCTTCAAGGCTGACTGCTAGAGGGCTAGTATTGCTGTGTGTTGGGTGCAGTCACAACAGCAACAATGGGACAACAACATGATGGGATAACAACAATGATGGGACAACAACAATGTGCACTAACAAACAGGGTTGGAGCAGCATGCCAAAGTGTGAAGATTGTTCATGATAAAGGTTGCCCAGAATACATGGAATAGTATGACAACAGTATGGCAAACATGGAATAACAATGTTACTAACATTGGGACAACAATGCTAGTAGTATAATGGCATAGTGCAATGATGGTACAACAGAACAACAACAACAACAAGGACAACAAGCAATCATGGTGCAACAGTATGAGCAATATGATGTGAAGTGCTATAGCACAATGATGGGCATCATGACAATGTGAAGTTTAGCATGTTTTGTGCAACACTTGCTAGCATAGTACTGTGATATTAAATGTTACAATGAGATGCAACATGATGGGCACAGTGAGGTACAAGATGAGGCAACACTGGTAAGTGCAACAAGACGATAAGGTACATCAAGATGTTGCAGTACCGGAAGGTGCAACAGTATGATGTGTGCAACGTGGTAATGAGGTCCAACATAGTGATGATGGGTGGAGCATGATGCAACACAATGAGGTGTAGCATGATGACAAGGTGCAACACAATGCATGGTGATGGAGTCACCTAGGAGAATCAATTGAAGCAGCATGTCTTCAACTGAGTTCAACTACCTCTTATTTAAGACAAATCAAAGTGTTTGTTATGAAACCAACTCACAAAAAGATAGAAAAGATAGATCCACGCCTTAGAATTCAGCTTCTTCGAGGGGGCAACCTCCTTTACACTACATAAATGAATGATTCTTTGATGATTCAAATGACAAAACCTCCTTTCTATATATAGGAGTCTAAGGAGTCACAATATAACCCAGCCGACCTAACAATAATAATATAATGGCACAAAAATAACAATAGAGGGATTCTATGGCACAATAATAACAATATGGAGACAATAGGGGCACAACAATATTAATAAGGGATACAAAATACAATAGTAATGGGGTAATCACTAGTACTATAGGGACCTAACATGGCCCTCTCCTTCAAAAAAGTGTTGTCCTCAACGCTTGAGTAGTTCTGGATGCTTCTGTGTGAAATTCTCATCCTCCCATGTGGAATCTTCAGCGGATAAGTTCTTCCACTTAATGAGATACTCCGAAATTGATCGATTTCGTAGCTGTCGAGTTCTTGTTTTTGTGACTACTTCCGGTTCCAATATAATTTTCCTTCCTCGTTAAGTTTTGGCAATATTGTTTGAACTGGGAACTTGTCGCCTATAACCTTCTTTAAACATGAAACATGGAAAACTGGGTGCACTTGAGAAGCTGCAGGAAGCTCCAATTT
>APFE031186281.1:148923-170439 GCA_000404065.3 Pinus taeda
AAATTGCCCAAGTAATAAATTGTTTATGAGAGAAAAGCCATTGATACCATACAAACTGATTTGGTTCCAAATATAAAATTGCAATACGTACCTTTTGTGTGTTTTGCACATTATTGAGATCGAAAAATTGCTCCATCTGTAATATCTATGTTGCGGGATCTGTGTCATCAAACTTCCTAATATCGATTTTTGGAATATGGTGGGTCTTCAATCCCACATTAGAATCTATGAAATCATAATTAACATTTTTTTTGTTCGCATCATGAGTTTTCTTTACTACCCTTTCACCATTAGTAAGTGTTTATTGTAGAAAATTTGTCAAATCTGTCTTCAAATCTGCCATGTCTATCTTCAAATCTGTCTTCAAATCTACCATGTTTCTCTTCAAATATGTCTTCAAATCTATCTTCAAATCGTCCATCTTAGCTTCCACGCCCTTTATCTTAGATTCCATGCCATTTATCTTAGCTTCTGTTAGCTTTTATGAGAGTGACATTTGTTGCACTTGGTCTTGTAATTTTGATATATCATGTAGCATTTTTTCCTCTTTTTCATGAGTCATGCTAGAGCTTTCAGGTTGCTCACTAGGTGTTTGCATTTTCTTTCCTCGGGGCATCAGTTACTGATAATAATGCTCTACTATGCCCTTTGAAGTCCTTCAAAATAAATTTTGAAACCAAGCTTAAGCAAAAATTTAAAAAAATCTACACACCTTTTTTCACTTTGTAGGAGTTCGATATTGCCTTTGATGTATCTCTGTAATTTCGGATCATCCAGTTCTGAAATTGTGACCTGCAGTAGCTCTCTGTGTCCTCTTTCCATTGCCACCAGTCTGATCCAAATTGGATTCTCCAAGGAAGAGTTATGCGAAATCTGCCACAATGACTTGATTATAGACTAGTTCAGTAGAGCAAACTTGTTTGACATGCCACGAGTCCCTGTTTTGACCTTTGGCTCTGAAAAAATATACAGGAAACTACACTCCGTCCTCTTTCTGTACCTTCTTATGAAACTTCAGTCTGATGCTCAGAGAGAAAGTTATGATGATTTTCCCTAGGTCACCTGTTTGGAGTGTAATTCAGGAGTCTACAAAAAGACCAACTTTCTCAGATCATATCTCCGCAAATATAGCGCGAAAAGCTTTGAAATTCGGACTCGAGGTTCAGTGTGATTTCATCTCAAATGGTTTTTTTTTTTGCTTCTGAAACGTCGTAGAAAAAAAGTTATAGTGAAAATGCCACAATGACCTATTTGGAGCAGCGAAACCCTATAATCCAAAGCTCTGATACCAAATGTTATGAAACCAGCTCACAAAAGATAGAAAAGATAGATCCACGCCTTAGAATTCAGCCTCTTCGAGGGGCAAACCTCCTTTACATTATACGAATGAATGGTTCTTTGATGATTCAAATGACAAAACCTCCTTTCTATATATAGGAGTCTAAAGAGTCACAATATAACCCAACCGACCTAACAATAATAATATAAAGACACAAAAATAACAATAGAGGGATTCTATGGGACACAATAATAACAATGTGGGGACAATAGGGACACAACAATATTAATAAGGGATACAAATACAATAGTAATGGGGTAATCGCTAGTATTATAGGGACCTAACAGTGTTGACTTCTATTGTAAATGTACCATCTCTCTCTCTCTAGTGCCACATCTTGTGTCCTCTTGTCTTGGCTTGTCTTCTGTGATCTATGTTTATGTTCTATATGCCATTTATTTTAATGTTGATGTGATTGCTAATCTAGAAAAGATATTGGGCTAACTGTGAAAATTGAAATAAATTGGTCTAAGCATAGAACATGCCTAAAATTAACATGGTATCGGAGTTGAGGTGAAGACAAAGCCCAAGCAAGAGTGAAAGAGCAATCACCAAAGATAGTTGGGAAAGGACAAAAGGATCAATGGATTCCTCATCCCTCTTCAAATTCACCAAGGGTGAAGTCGAAGCGGAGAATATTATCAGAATGGCGTAGCGAAAGCTTCTGATGGCCTACCTAAAGATCACTTCAATGGGAAGTCCAGGTCTAAGGGTGGAAGGAAAGGTAGATGCCTTGTTTGTAATAAGTTCGACCATTATGCTGAGGAGGGTTCGAATGGTAGGGACATGTCACTTGATGATGATAACAATCATTCCAAGGACATCTTCAATGATCGAAGGAATGTAGGTCATCAAGGAAATGACCGACTCTTCAAAGAAAGCAAGGAACCCCATTGCTTCAAGGCACTTCATCGGATAGAAGGGTGCTCTCTCTAATTCAGTAGAGATGGAAACAATCGTGGGATTATACTTGGAGTCGATGCCACCTATCTTGGAAAGGGTGTAGGGAATGTTACCCCTCAATTGAATGAGAGTAACTCTGTTCATTTACGAGAATCTCTTTATGTACCTGATCACAAGAAGAACCTAATGTCCATTTCGAGGAATTCGATTATCGAGGAATCCCGTATTCTATGATTTCTCCAGCATATAGACATCAAATACTACCTTATCTGGGATATGGTAATCCATGAGTGAGAAGGCTCCATCGCATTGAGACTGATGTATAGGTCACTGACATTTTGTCGAAGCCTTGGGGAAAGGTCAAATTTGTGACTTTCTCGAACGACTTGGAGTCGTTAAGAGGGTCCTGCATGATGCATGCATTGAGCTTTGAGAGCTTCGGGGGGCTTGGGGTACTTCTTAGAGCAACAAGCGACCATAGGGCAACTCACTCTCCCCTAATGGTGCGCTCTGTACAGGGTGAATGGTTCAACCTTCCCTTGTGATACCTTGTGGCGACTTATGGACAGGATGAGTGGTTCTCCTGTCAAGGCATCCTACCCATGCAGTCTGGGACTCGTGGGAAGTACCTCTCATGTGGCCAATGTGTACGGAAATGGGGTTGGGGACCACAGTAGTACTATCGATGGATGCATCGTTGTATCTACCGTACTCCCTATGCTAGGATGACCTCCATTGATTTGGGATCAATGAAAATGATCTGGGATCAATATGATTGGTTTGAGACACTCTCTTTTGATATTGATCTGGGATTAATGAAACCGATTTGGGATCAGTATGAGTGGTTTGAGACACTCTCTTTTGATATTGATCTGGGATCAATGAAACTGATATGGGATCAGTATGAGTGACTTGAGATAGTCTCTTTTAATATTGATCTGGGATCAATTGGAATTGACTTCGAGTCAGTAAGTGTGATATGACTCATTGTTTTGGAACTGATTTGGGATCAGTAAGAGTGGTATGACACACTCTCTTCATATGGAACTGACTTCGGGTTAGTAGAGAATGGTATGAGACATTCTTGATCAATTCTTCTTCTTCATGGCTTAGCAGAGCAAAGCAGCGCACTGATGGCAGAGATAGTACAGTTTGGGAGATGGATCAACAGATGGAGTTCTCCCTAGTTGAGATGGAGTGTTAAAATTGGCAACTAGGGCCAAATTCCATGTGGGTCATCTTGTTTATGGCAACTGATATTTTTTTGGACTCCTCTCATCGAGAGGTATGGGATTGATCTAAAGATCATCCGATTCCGATAAGTATTCATGGAGTTGTGAATTTACTTGTGTTATAAAACAATTTGTCAAGGTCGGCTAGCAACCAAATAACCCACACATGTGCTCAACGTTTTAGTATAAAAGGAGGTGACTTGATAGTCATTTCTACACACACTTCACTCCTGATTTCTCTACACTTGTTCTGGGTTTTAGTGGAAGAGAAATCTAAGAGAGGAAGCCCTAATCGCAGAAGGTAAGGAGCCCTTGTATGAGGCCTAGATGTAGTCAAGAAGGAAGGCTACACACTGACCCATACCCTGATCTCTACAAGCCCTAATGCAATCCTAAGGAGGATGCCCTAAGGAAGTCTAAGGAGGATGCCCTAACGCAGACCTAAGGAGGATGATCTAGCAATAATTCAAGGGAGGAGACCCCTACTTCTATATGCTGCGTAAAGGAGCCTAGCTACAATCCAAGGATGGAGAAATAACATGTTGGAGGAGGCCCTGCTCACTGCACTTATACGCAGGTCTAATTTGCCCTAACCGCAAGTCTGCCTAGCCCTTACCGCAGATCTGTCCAAGCCCTAGCTGCAGGTCACTTCAAGTGACAGAATTGATGGATGAAGGGCCAAGGATCTAGGGCCGAGAGGGTAGGCTACTAGGCCGAGTAGAGGGAAGCTAAACACTGGATTCGATTGTTGAGGAATCTCGTAGTCTATGATTGCTCCAACATATAGACATCAAATACTACCTTATCTAGGATATGGTACATCAATGAGTGAGAAGGCTCCATTGCATTGAGATTGATGTATAGGTCGCTGACATTCGCATCAAAAGACTGATATGGTACATCGATGAGCGAGAAGGCTCCATCACATTGAGACTAATGTACACAGTGAGGTGCAGCATGATGACAAGGTGTAACATAATGCATGGTGATGGAGTCACCTGGGAGAATCAGTTGAAGTAGCATGTCTTCAACTGAGTTTAGCTACCTCATGTATCATCTACTTAGAGATGATCTATGCTCTTATTTAAGATAATTCAAGGTGTTGACTTCTATTGTAAATGTACTATCTCTCTCTCTGTCTACTGAACTGTTGAAGAACATATAGGAAGAATTGATCAAGGGTTTGCCCACATTGGGGTTTGTCCCTGGCTAGCGCCACATCTTGTGTTCTCTTGTCTTGGCTTGTCTTCTGCGATCTATGTTTATTTTCTATCTGAAATTTACTTTAATGTTGATGTGATTGCTAATCTAGAAAAGATACTAGGCTAACTATGAAAATTGAAATAAATTGCTCTAAGCACAGAACATACCTAAAATTAACATCCTTATAGTCTCACAGTCATCACCATAGCAGCATAACGGTCTCGACATACTTGTGAATGGAAGCGTCCTAAAGTAACACTATTTTTCTCGCCCTACTCTCTAGGTGTCACTACAATCTCGGCATACTTACCAGTGATCTCATTCCAACACTCTAGGCACTGTCAAGGTCAAGGTGAAGTAGCAATGATGGTCTTGGTCATGATCACTATCTCAGAGCAGCTCACATGCAAGTATAAAAGAGCTCGTTGATATGGTGATCTAGGTTGAACTACAAGCAATGGTGCAACTACAAGAACCTCTGTGGCACTATGATGATGATCTCAGTGATGCAGCAATAATGATGATGATGACCTCTACAGTAAGAAGAGGATTGATGTCTTGGTCTTGGAGTGGCCTAGTAGGTCAAGGGTCAAGGTCTTAGTATTCGTCAATTGGAATCTCTATAAGAAGAATTGTGTGCGGGTTTTCCTCTCCAAGAGGGAGAGGTATTGGCTCTGGCAGAAAGCCAATATCTTGTGTTCTTGTCTCTTTGTTTTGGTGGCAGTTTGATGAAGCAAACACACACACTACTAATAAGAAGAAGATCAAGCTAAGATAAATTGTAAAAGCACTTCACAAATTGTTATCATGCCAAGAAGAATCACTCTAACTCTAATTGCCCTAGATTCTCCAACATGGTTTCAGAGCTAAGGTTCAGTAGTCAAAGGAAGGGCAACAAAGAAACATACAAGGATCATTCTTCAAAGGCATCAAAGTAAGGTTAACGTCTTGTCAAGAATAAAGGATCAAGTCTACAACAAGCAGTCTACATTAGCAAAGATTATCATCTGGGAGAAGGTCGAAAATCCGAGGAGCAGTCCTAATCTACACTACCACAAAAGGAAAACGCAGTACCTTTCACAATCTCAATGCTAGCCTCAAAATTTGGGTGCCATTACAACCCATGTCATACCACGACAATCTTAATGACTTCAGTAGTTTCAATGATTGGTATTGAACAATGCTCGAAGGCCACAAAGATCTTTGCTCATGCTAGTCAACTCAAGCAAGGTTCTACTCCAGCAAGGAGCATTGCAACAAGGTTACAGTAACAACATGCATTACAACAATATCACTTCAGAAGGAGAACACAATGCCACATCTCGGGTGGACATCATGACAATGCTCTCAAAAATTCTTGATTTCGATTCCATACCCTCACAGTCAAGGAATCAAATAATCTTAAGTTCTCAACATATCATAAAAGGCAGTAGTGCTTGGTGCTGAACAATGCAAGAAACTCTGAAGAAAGGTTCTGGAACTCTATTGTACCAGGCAACTCAAGCAAGAATCTCATTGAAGGAGATCATTCAAGAAAGTATCAAGGTGAAGATTTCATCTTCACATGACAAGTAAGTATCTTTTTATTCTATATTCAAGTTTGGTTAAATGACTTCATGATTGCAAGGACATCAATGAATTGGATGGGTTATCAAGATTCCTTGCATGAAGAAGGAGAATAGACATAATCCTCTAAGTAGTTGAAGTCATCAAAAGGTCTCCTCTGAATTTATGAAAAGGGATATTTATGAAAGATTCCCTTACATAGTAAAAATTGGAGACATCAAAGTGATGTAGATGATAAACTCATTCTCTTAAGGTGCAATGAAGAAGGTCACGTGAAATCTGATCTACATGAAAGTAAAGGGTATCAAAGGATGTAGGATATCTTCCATCTACAAGACCTAGAAAGGAAGATAACCATAATGCACTAACAATCAAGGTAACAAATGTCCATGAACAAGAAGGTTACCTCATTCAACAACTTGTGGTCTCTATGCCAGATAGAGAAGGACAAGTTGATGGCAAAAATATTGAACGTTAAAAGAACTCAACCTTGTGCAGAAAAGGAAGGCAAGGTTGGTCCTCAAGCAAGACAAAATAATTATAGTTAAGATTCAATGCTATAGAAAGATTTTGGAAGCTCATATCACTGAAATATGGAGGGAGCTGAAGAAAAGGACAAAGGAAAGAGGGAGTAACAAATCTCTCCTATGAGTAAGATAGTATCCCTCACAGAAAGGTCCTATCATAAGCTACTAGTTCTTGTGTTATAAGATATGACAATGGTAATAAGATGCATTATGGCATCATGGAAGCATTAGAAACAAGAGCACGTAACATCTCCATAGGGACCATGAAGGACAAAAATCCATGGTAGACAACATGTAGGATATATAGCCCTTGGGAAACTCAGTGAACATTGAAGGAAAGAAAGGAGTCATCTAAGGATCATCATACATCAAGTCAAAAAGGAAACATCTGCCAGTTGGGGATATACAAGATTCTCAAAAATTCTCTGATGGAATCCTCATTGTAGGGTTCACTAATCTAGAGAGGAAGCAAGTGTTTCAATAGGAACTCCAACTTATGGAATCCATGAGATGATGATGTGATGACATGGAGCAAATCAAGGGATTGAAAATCTTTTCAATCAAGGAAGCTATTGGAAGAAGCCTCGATGACCTGGAGGTAAAACAAGGTATGTATGCTTATGTTTAATATTATAATGTCATGTCATATGGTTGCAGGTAACATGGATCATTGCTTCTATCTTGAGAAGCACGAACAAGAGAAAAATGATCTCTTCCCCTGAAAAGATGCAGGAAGGCATAAGTCACACTAGATGAAATCAACATAATATGTCCTTGTATGAAGTATGAGGTGATTGACTACAACAAAGAAACTCTGATTGAAAGCTGTGGAATGTGTGAGGAAGGAAGAGATCGTGTGATATGCAACCATGACGAAAGGCAATCAACATCCAAAAGACCAAGAAGATTTGACTAGGAAATCTCCTCGAAAGATATGAAGACTCTTATAAAAGTTTGAAAAGAATGAAGACCCTTGATAATGGATATCGTTGGGAGATGTGACAATATGTGTGCAGGATTCTGATACCTACAAGAAGATGTCATGATGAAAAGCCATCTCGTAAGGTATGATTTAATTTAATATAATTTCTTGAATAATATCTGGATGAGTTCATGTAGGGCTACTAGAACAAGACTTGTAAGCATAAGTGCAACCAACATTTCATGCGATGGATGGAAACTCTTGAAAGAAGCATGGAGAGAAAAGAAGTAGCCATATGAAGAAGGTTCCAGATATGTACCAAGAAGGCCACTTTCCATGAAGAAAGGAATGCCATGATGGAATAAGAAGGAAAGTGATTGATGGTTGTTTCCCTACAAGCAAGAAGCTCAACTAAGTTTCATGACATCAAGGAGAGAAGTTGATCAAGCAGCTAAAGGACCAACAAAGAAAAAGTCGCTGATATATAAAAGAGTCCCTAACTAAGAGGGAGCGCTGACAGGTCCCTGATCAAGAGGGAGTTTGAATTAAGATCACCCCTGATTACAAAGGAGTGACAATTGTGTTTTTCCATGTCATGTGTCACGCACTAGACCAGGACTAACAACCGTAAGTCTAGATGAAGGCCATGAATGGAAATGTAGACACACGATAGACACAACATTCTTGTCTTTAGTTGGGAAGAAAGAATGGGAGGATTGGGTAATCATCTGGCATTTGATACTCTATGAGGATGTGTAGGGCATCCAAGATAAGAGTAGGCAAGAGGATTGATATTCTTTGAGGGCTGGGAACCCAAGATAAGAATAGTCCTAGAAGGTCATACTTAGTGAACACCGGGGTGGGTATGTACCTTGAGAGACAATGATGAATGTGTCTATAAATCATTGGTCTCGCCAACATTGTAGCTCATGGTCTCGTGGAGAGATGGAGCTGTTAGTTAAGGCCTTGCACTATGACAATGTTGATTGATATGATGCTATATAGATGGGATTACCAATCCGATTCTTCTTATGAGAAATTCTTCAAATTGAGAATAACCAAGTACCATTGTAAAAGCCTCCCTAGTTAAGAGGGAGTGTTGAAGGAAAACATAACTAGGTTCGGTATTTGTCAATATAACTTTGATCTTTGTACTTGTCAAGAAAAAGAAATATTATTTTTATAAATTATATGAATGAGTTTCTTGCTCATTCCATAGGTCTAGGAAAGTGAAAGAGTCAATGTCATGTGAAAAAACTCTTCTTGAGCATATATGTAAAATGTATACTAGTCAAGGACAACCCTCCAAGACAAGCACAATCCTCCAAGACAAGCATGAAGAAGTCTTCCTGCAAAACAATGAAGAAAACAATTAAGTTGGCCTCAAAATATATATTAAAAAATAGTCATGTTGGCACAGTTAAAGTGACATGTCTAGTCTTGAATACAGGTCAGCTTACCTACACATAGACCACTATATATACCCTGTTGGGGTCACCACAGAATATATATTTTTTGTGCACCTCTGAAATTCCGTATGGTGCAGGAAGCTTTGAAATTTTGTATGGTGTAGGAAGCTCCGAAATTTCGGATTTTGGATAGGTGCAAGAAGTATAGGAGGTATAGGATCTCGGATGTCTCAGTGATGATTGCAGTAAGGAATCTCGGATACCTACAATGTTTTGAAGGGCTGTTACAGTATGTATTTTGGAAGTCAGTCCACCATATTTTCGGCATCCTTACAGTCTCACAATCATCACCATAGCAACATAATGGTCTCGACATACTTGTGAATGGAAGGGTCCTAAAGTAACACTCTTTGTCTCGACCTACTCTCTAGGTGTCACTACAGTCTCGACATACTTACTAGTGATCTCATTCCAACACTCTAGACACTGTCAAGGTCAAGGTGAAGTAGAAATGATGGTCTTGGTCATGATCACTATCTCGGAGCAACTCACATGCAAGTATAAAAGATCTCGTTGATATAGTGATCTAGGTGGAAGTACAAGCAATGGTGCAACTACAAGAACCTTTGTGGTATTATGATGATGATCTCAGCAAAGCAGCAATAATGATGATGATGATCTCTACAGTAAGAATAGGATTGATGTCTTGGTGTTGGAGTGGCCTAGTAGGTCAAGGGTCAAGGTCTTGGTATTCGTCAATTGGAATCTCTATAAGAAGAATCGTGTGCGGGTTTTCCTCTCCAAGAGGGAGAGGTTTTGGCTCTGGCAGAAAGCCAAAATCTTGTGTTCTTGTCTCTTTGTTTTGGTAGCAGTTTGTTGAGGCAAACACACACACTAATAATAAGAAAAAGATCAAGCTAAAATAAATTGTAAAAGCACTTCACAAATTGTTATCATGTCAAGAAGAATCACTCTAACTCTAACTGCCCTAGATTCTTCAACATTTATCACATAAGTAATCATAAGGGCAACTGCCTTTATATTGATCTAATGATATGTTGGTTGTGTTGGATCTTTGATTACACTTAACACTCGTATAATATAATATTCATGTTAGAGTAGGATTGCATTGCATATTGATTTTTGCATAGCTAACATCATCATATCATGTACTCAAGCTAGAATAGATGGATTTAAACTTGCATTTTAGAATAGATTTGATTTTATGTATGGTTTTATTATTATTTGATGAAAACACGGGCGACCAAAGTATGCCAAGGACAAATGCTTCCAGCAATTGTTTGTGATGTGCATGATAACAGGTCTGCAGTCCTAGAGGATTGTTGGTGTTCTCATGAACTCCTTGTTCGAGTACATAGTTTGTGCACTCCAAAGAGACGTCATGTCCCAATTGGATCCAGATGTTATCCACCACCAATGGGTGATCCTATAAGAGAATTTTTCTCCTAGATTTGTCTTCTGCTGGCAGCCAACAACCCTTGACAACCACCAGTGTAGCCGATGTTGTGCTAGTTGATCTCCGCTCCTTGAGCCAATCGTATGTCCCCTTGCCCATCTGTCGAGATCGTATGTTTGAAGGTGTGCCATCCAATTCTAAAGGTATGCCTTCCATTGTGCAATCAGGTGCTTATGGTTGTTTTTCTTGGGCACACTTAGGTATGGATTATTGGGTTACTTGGAAGAAGGAAGGGTTTCAACTGTAGTCTTGTTCCCTCACCTTAAATGGGGGGTTAATCCTTAACCCTAGTCCCATGGGATCTCCCCTATGGGCTTACAACTTTAGGTTGGGCACTACTTGGGAAACCATGATTTTGGTAACATGGTCCTGTTTTCTTGTTCCACATTTTTCACTCTTCTCCACACATTACATGCCCTATATCGTCATCTTCCCTCATTGGGTCCTCAACGCTCTGGTACTCCCCCTTCCCTTGTCCACATGTTTGGGTCGGGCGTGGAATGATGCCCTGAAGGTTGCTTCTGTTGAAAAATGTGTAACTAGGTTTGGTCTTCATTACCATGAAATGTATTCTTGTAAATGTAAAATGTAAAAGAAATTATTATTATTGGAGCATGGGTTTCATGCTCAGCAGTGTTGCAGGGGAGCGCCCCCCCTGATCCTGCTCCCAATCCGCGCTCCGGGCTGGAGCGATTCGGGAGCGTGCTACTTAAAAAAAAAAACGCTCTTTGCCTTTTTGGGAGCATTTAGCCTTTTTTGCAATTTTTTTTTGCGGTAATGTTCCAAATGCAATTGCTTTCAAAGAAACAAATAAGTTTTGACTGGGGCAACTTAATGATCAAGCCTATGGTCTTAGTATTGATATGCGATTCATGGTAATGTTAAATTCTTAAAGTAAAAGGATAAAAATGAAGATTAAGGAGAATGGCAATTTTACTTAAATTTTTAACATTACCATGAAATGACTCAGGATGTTTGAGAGTGGTTCCAACCTCATTGGATTTCATATGGAGAAAGTAGAATTTTAGATTTCATTCAAAATCTAGCAGACTTGTCAGTTTTTCAGGATTTCAGGATTGCAATGTTTCCATTGAATTTTGTCATGTATTAGGGTATGGAACTCGTATTTAATCAAGAGCACCAATCTCTCTATGTACCTTGATGTTAGTGACATTGGTTGTCGAACTCCTCTATCATGACCCTCCTAAAAATGTACGCATCACTCAAACAAAATCTTGACTTGACATGCTATGCTTTTTCTATCTTATGTTAATGCTTAGAGGGTGATTTTAATGACAAAGATCTCTATACAGATACAGAGGTAGTGACAAAGATACCTCTAGATATTAATGCTTAGAGGGTGATATTAATGACAAAGATCTTGATTTTCCAACAAGACTAAAAAACTAGACATTTCTTGTGGTCGCAAGAGGCCCAAGCATAAGCAATAGATAATAGATTTACTTGTCTTTTCTAGTTTCTAGTAGTTTTTATAACTATTGACTCTTTCATATTTATTATGATATCTTTTTTAAACAATATATGACAATTTAATTTTGAAGTTGGCAATTATAACTCATTAGTAATGAATTATGAATATGATGCTTCATGAAAGTCGAAAGTTGTTTCATTTCATGTTAGATATTATTTGTTGTAATGGTTACACTTAGCTTACAAATACAACTTTGGTGATCAATGATGATAAATGTTATATATTGAATTTTGAAAACTTGAAACTTTAAGATTGATGAATAACGAGACTCAATATGTTGTATGTTACTATGTTACTAACTTGTGGACGTGGTTGATGAAGATTATAACTTCTAGATGATTGTTGTTATATGGTTCAATCTATGGTTTTTATGTTTCTTATATCTAATTCATAATTGTACATGTTTTTGTTGACATATATGTATCAAAATATAAAAATATAAAAAATATATATACTATATAAAAAACTCTCCGAGATTCGCTCCCAAACCGGGAGCTTTTGAAAATGTCGCTCCCGCTCCCCACTTTTTCTTCTGCTCCCAAGTAACACTGATGCTCAGGTTCTTTTATTTTATAGGTCAAGCACCCATTGAGTGCTTCTAGGGTTTGTCCTAGGTATAAGAGACATTGTCATATATGGAAGACCTTATGGGCACATTGTATATTGTAAAGAAAAAAAATATTGTCCTGAAAGTGTCAAAATACCCCCAAGATCAAGTCGGCTTACATGAAGAGCCACGCCCACCCTTGAGGAAGCCTATATATAAGAGGAACTCATCGTCCACTTGGATCATTCATTCACTCATCTCTTATGCGAAAAATATGTTAGGATATTCCAACACATAAGAAATAGTTAAGTATAATTTTGTCTAGTGTATAGTTAGGTAAAGTGTGTTTCTTTACTATGTACATTTGTAACTTACAATCCAACAGTCATGATATGTTCTAGACATGAAGTGATCCAACGGTTCATTCTCTCTTCAGAATTACCAACACTTGATCCGTGGCTTAACACTCGATTGGTCCATGATCTCTATTTAAAGAGCATGAAGGGTCATTTGTAGGGTGACTGTTCATGAGAGAAGCTTATGTAAATTTTATTTATTTTACTAATAAATTCCCTGAAGTGGGCGCATTGGCTTAGGCCGTGGACTGTTTCCCTCTTTGAGGGTTTTAACCACGTCAAGAATACTGGTGTGTTGATCTGTGATCTATTTGTGAGCGGTGTCCTTTGGTGTTCTGTCTGAGGAACTTACCCCTTATATTCCTACATGGTATCAGAGCTATTTGAGGGCCACATTTGTTGGTGATCCAAATCAGAAGCTGGTACAACTGCATCCGATTGTCGTTTCATAGATCTACTGTTTCTGACAGCTTTCGGGCCGAGAGGACTACTCTATTGTGTTAGGAGCATCTGTTCCAGTGAGGAACCCCTTTCGTTTCACGTGAAAAGGTTTCCAGTAGCCCTAGATATGTCATTTTTAAGATCTGGAGGTATACAGTCTTTATTTTCACTTTTAGTTATTTATCTCTTTGTTTATTTCGGTTTATTTATCTCTCTGTTTTTTATTACCGGATCTATATCTTTCATTTCTGCGTATGCTCTTTGCCCTGCGAATTTGTGTGATCTGAGAAAATCAGAA
Organism: Pinus taeda; assembly: GCA_000404065.3. Lineage (NCBI taxonomy): Eukaryota > Viridiplantae > Streptophyta > Pinopsida > Pinales > Pinaceae > Pinus > Pinus taeda. The sequence continues at coordinate 162,636 of APFE031186281.1, forward strand.
ACAGAAAGAAATGATTTTTCTCATGTGTATACTCTTTTCCGCCGTGCCTTAGTGTGATCTCGAAAATCAGAAACATTGAGGAAAATATTTAGTTTCCGGCAAAACCAACTTCAAGCCATAAGGTTTGGTTTTTTGTGTATGTTTGTGTTGGGTTGTGTGGTTTTTTGTTTTGTAGGCAAAAAGAGCTTTTTCAAGTAAGCACGCACACCAAAGCTTCAGTGACTAAAAAGAAACCCCTTTCTCTTTTAAAAAAATACTAATCTTTTAAACTAGCTCACTTGGTCCAAAGTTGCTTTATGAGAATAGAGGTCTTGGGTTCAAGTCTTTCTTTTTGTTGAGTTGTTTTTTCAAAAAGCACATGTACCTTATGTTTTAAAGTTACTTTATATAAAAGTGTTCTCACCCATTATAAAAAGTGAATCACTTATAATTCTAAAGTCTCTTTATCCTTTATTTAAGTTACAATTTAGTGTGTAGCTCATAAAGTACCATCGTAAAAGTGATTTTCACTTATTTTTAAAAGTGAGTCACATAAAATCTTTTTCTAAAGTGAGCTAATTAGATTAAGTTTGGAAGGGGGGGGATCTTTTTTTTTTTTAAATATAACATTATCATTCATTTCCGCACATTGATGCACTTCGTTGGCATCTTCAACAACTTTTATTCAAAATGCCATATCTTCTTCATCTGGAACCCATTTTCAGAGTCATTTTTTTTTGAATCAGCCTAATTTTTCGATATATTTCCATTGTAACACTTAGTTTCAGCATCTACAACTTCAATTTCTGTTAAAATGGAAAGTCCATGCCAAGTTATTCTTGACAGCACCAACTACTTCCAACAGTGGTCTTACATTTTGGATTTACTTAGAAGTAAAGGTCTTTATAGAATACCCTTAGGCCAATAAACTAAACCTAAAGATGAAGATAAGGCAACCAAATGGGAAAATAGGCAAGATCAAGCACGTGGGTTGATAGGGATGTCTATTTCTCCAGACCTTAGATTCCATATCACAGAACTTGATACCCCTAATGAAGCAATGAAACAACTCACTAAAGTTTTTGGAATTAAAAATGAAATTAGAGCCCATCAACTGGAAAATGAGTTGCTTACGTTGGACCCTAATAATTTTTCTTCCAGTGAAGATATTTTGACCAAGTTCAAGACTCTTAGACTTTTCTTGGAAGGTGTTAAGGTTAAGAAAGAAGATGGTAGCCTTATCTATTCCATTTTTACTAAGTTGGGACCAGCCTACTCTATGTTTGTTTCCACCTTCCATTCTACTAGAGAAGTATTTATTTCTCAAGGACAAGACTACAAGTCCCCTTCTTTTGATGCATTTTGTGATTCTTTAATAAGAGAAAAGGAAAACTCTTACATCTTGGTCCTTTTAATCTTGGAAACACTTCTAAGAAAGCCTTAGCCGCCCAATAACAACCAAATGCAAAGAATTCGAAGAAGCAGTATCCTAGAAAGAATGGTCCTAAACCAAACAAGGGTCCTAAGCAATTTCAGTCTCAAAATGAAAAACCATTTCAACAAAATGATAAGGCAAATAAAAACAAAGGGAAGAAGATTGATAGACATTGCAACTTTTGTAATCGAGATGGCCACTTAGAATCCAAATGCTTTAAGAAGATGGAAGCCTTGGAAGCAACAATGAAGAAGCATAACATCCATTTGGAGCATTCTTCAACTTCAACTTCATTTTCAGGAATAACACTTTCTGCATGTGGTTGTCAAGCGTCTCGGTCTGGTTATGCACTAAATGTATCTTCTTCTTTTCATTTTCATGAGTGGCTCATTGATTTTGGAGCTTCTTATCACATGGCCAAAAACAAATCCATGTTTTCTTATTTAAATGATTGTAACACCAAAAACATATATGTTGGTGATGATAAATCTCTTAGTGTTGTAGGGATTGGAACTGTTCATCTAGACAATGGTCAATTTAATGATGTATTATGTGTTCCAACCTTATCCTACAACCTTCTATCTATATATAAAGTAACTCATTCAGGTGAAGGTAAAATCGTTGAATTTTCACCTCATGATGTTGTAATTAAGGACCTAAGAGATCCTAGACAGATTTTAGCTAATGGCATTGCTGATGATTCTACAAGGCTGTATAAGTTTAACAACTTAGGGTCATCAATTCTTCCCTTGGTATTTTTTGCTCATAATGATGAAGTGAACAAACTTTGGCATCAGCGATTTGGTCACTTAAACTATCGCTCCCTTCAAAATCTATGTAATGAAAATATGGTGACAGGTCTCCCTATGGTATCTTGTAGAGATGGTGTTTGTTCCGGATGTGTACTCGGAAAACATCATCAGAATAGTTTTGAAAAACATGCCTCTTGGCATGCCTCAGCCCCTTACAGCTTGTGCATAGTGATTTATGCGGTCCACTTCCAGTTGTTTCATTCTCTGGCTTTAAGTATTTCTTAACTTTCATTGATGATTTCTTCAGACACACATTGGTATGTTTGTTAAGACTCTAGAGTGAAGTCTTTAACATGTTCTTGGCCTTTGAGGCCTTTGTTGAGAAACAATCAATTAAGTTATGGTATGTTCTATGCTTATAACAATTTACTAATCTTTCTTATTATTATCCGCAGATTAGCAATCACATGTACATAAAGTAAAGTGCAGATAGAACATTAAACGATTGACAGAAAAAAAGCCAAGACAAGAGACACAAGATGTGGCGGCTAGTCAGGGACAAACTCTAGTGTGGGGAAACCCTTTGATCAAATCTTCTTTTATCTTCAATAATCCAGCAGAGAGAAATAGTGCATAAATCTGATTTACATCAGCAACAACAAACCCTAGATCAGTGCCAAACTAGGGAAAACAATATCTCGCAAACTGACTGTCGGATTGGCTTGATTCGACCACCAAAAAATGCGGTCTTCAGAGGAGATCCAAGTGGACCTACAATGGAGTTCTGAGGAGGGAGTCTTCTGGTCAACGTTGATCAAACTTTGGTTTTGCTGTTAGTGCCCCAAAGCTGTGTCCTTCCTTCCACATGTGTGAGAGAGAGTCTCTTTTCTGCGCAGCAGAGAGAGAGATGTGATGAGATGAGTGAGTGCAAATGAAGAAAAGTCCTCCTGTATTTGTACACAACTGTTGATGTTTGAATAGATGCGACTATTGGGCTTCTGAGCCTACATGAGTTGTAGGTCAGCTTGATAATTATAACATAATCAAAATAAATTCATATCTCCATAAATACTTATCAGAATTGGATGATCTTTAGATCAATCCTACACCTCTCGACGAGAGGAATCTAATAAAAATATTATCAACCATGAATAAGATGACCCACATGGAGTTTGACCCTAGTTGCCAATTTTAACACTCCCTCTCAACTAGGGAGAACTCCATCTGCAATTTGTTTGTTGATTGCTACTATTCATCCATCAAATGCACTGCCCTGTACAGCTTAACCCCTGCTTTGCTCTGCTCTATCCTACTTGCACTGCTCTGTTCTGATCTGCTCTGCTCTGCTCTGTTCTGCTTTGTCCGAATTATGAAGAGAAAGAAATGATCGAGGATGTATCATACTGACTCAAAGTCAGTGTCAGAGTATGTACCACTGGTCCCAGACTAGTCTCAACCGACCTGAAGTCAACGTCATAGTGGGTACAACTCCTATCACTGGTTCCAGACCAGTATCATCCTCCACTGACTCAAAGTCAGTCTCAGAGTGCGTACCACTGGTCCCAGACCAGTCTCAACCGACCTGAAGTCAGTGTCATAGTATTTACCACTTCTACCACTGGTCCTAGACCAGTCCTTCACTGACTCGAAGTTAGTCTTAGAGTGCGTACCACTGGTCCTAGATCAGTCTCAACCGACCCGAAGTCAACGTCATAGTATGTACCACTGCTACCACTGGTCCCAGACTAGTATGATTGATCCTAGATCAATGAAGGTCATCCTAGCATAGGGAGTACGGTAGATACAGCGATGCGTCCATCGGTACTACCATGGTCCCTATCCTCATTTTCCTGCTCATTGATTAGATGAGAGGTACTTCCGATGAGTCCCAAACTGCATGGGTAGGATGCCTTGACAGGAGAACTTAATCAATCCTGTCCTCACAGGAGAACTAATCATCCTGCTACATAAATGCCATGGAGAACACATCATCCAGGCTTCACAGGAGAACTAATCATCCTGCTACATAGTTGTCATGGAGAACACATCATCCAGACCTCACAGGAGAACCAATCATCCTGCTACATAGTCACCACGGGGTGTACATGTATACCACCAGGGGATGGTGAATCACCCTGTGGTCATATGTCGCTCCAAGAAGTACCCTGCACCCCCCCAGAGCTCCCAGAGCTCAATGCATCATACAGGACCCTCATCAGAGGGTCTTTGAACATCACCAAGTTGTTCTCGGAAAGTCAGGAATTTGACTTTCCCTAGGGGCTTTGTCAGAATGTTGGCGACCTGCTCATCTGTACTGATATGTTGGAGTCTTATCGCTCCTCGCTGCACCACATTTCAAATATAGTGGTACCTGATATCGATATGCTTGGAGCGATCATGAAATACAGGATCCTCTGACAAACGAATCCCACTCTTGGTTGTCACATAGGATCACAGTGGTATCCAATGTAAATTCAAACATCTCACTGAAGAGCTTTCGCAACCAGACTGCCTCACAGGAGGCCATGCTAGTAATAATATACTCTGCTTCGACGATGCTCAAAGCCACCGACTTCTGCTTCCTGCTCATTCAGGATATTGAAGCAGGGCCCTCGGTGAAACAACACCTGGAAGTGCTCTTATGGTCCACCACATTTCTTGCCCAATCAGCATCAGTATATCCAAATAGTCTCACATCTCCGACAATGTATCTTAACCCATAAGTGATTGTGCCACGAAGATCTCTCAACAGATTCTTGGCACCAATCCAATGTATGTGGTGAGGTTCAACCATATGCTGACTCAATGTGTTGACTGCAAAGCATATGTCTAGATGGGAGTTCACTAAGAACATTAATGCTCCGACGAGTTGACGATACTCGGTGGCATTTCGCAAAAGAGGTCCAGCAGCACTATCGCTTAACTTTTTGAAGTCAAGCTCCATCGGGGTAGTTACGGGCTTGCAGTCCACCATACCGAATCTTTCTAGAATCTTCACCACATATTTTCCTTGAGATGGGAAAATTTCACTTGGCTTTTGCCATACTTCAAGTCCTAAGAAATAGTGCATCAGTTTTAGGTCCTTCATTTCAAATTCAAAAGCTAACTCCCTCTTACATTCGTGAATTAGAAGGTTTGCACCTGTTAGGAAGAGGTCATCCACATACAACACCAGTATGAGAGGTTTGTCATCTTCAACCTTAAAGTAAAGGTTAGGATCGGCTTCACTCCTAGTGAATCCCAACTTCATCAAGTAGCTATCGATCCTCTCATACCATGCTCGGGGTGCTTGCTTCCGCCCATAGAGAGCCTTCTTCAACCTGCATACCTGAGATTTTTGATCATAAATCTCAAATCCTTCGGGTTGCTCCACGTAGACCTCTTCTTTGACAAACCATGCAAGAATGCGGTCTTGACATCCATCTGATGTAGGTTCCATCCTTGTGAAGGCGCAAGGGTTATGATCGAGCGGATGGTCGTATATCTGGCAACAGGTGCAAACATCTCATCATAGTCTATACCTTCTTTTTGGGAGAAAGCACAAGCAACAAAACGAGCCTTATATTTTTCTGTACTTCCATCTGTTGCATGCTTTATCTTGTAAAGCCATTTAGAAGTGACAATTGTCTTGTCCTGGGGTCTGGGAACTACTTCCCAGACATCATTCTTCATAATAGATTCATATTCTTTGGTCATAGCATCCTTCCATACTTGATGCGTGATGGCATCTGAGAATGATGAAGGCTCATTTTGTACGATCGTGCTCATGATGGTCAAGTATCCCTGACACCTGTTGGGTTTCTTACTTTCACGGAAGGTTCCTTGGGGTGCAGTGTGTCCTTCAGCATCATCGAGTAGCCCCCTAAGCCAAGAGGGCCTCTTCCTAGAAGAGGAAGGCTTAGGTGGATCAATAGGATCCAAGGGTTCCTCCACATCGGGCATTGTTACATCATCTACCCATAGAATCTTCAGAAATCTTTGCTCATGGAGCATGGCACAGACAACTTCCATAAGCGTACGGTTCTTCCTTTCCTCCACACCATTCTGTTCAAGAGTATATGGTGTAGTAGTCTCCCTCTTAATGCCAGCCTCAGATATGTTTGAGTGAACCAACTGTAAAATATCGGAGGTTTTGCTTGGGCTGGAGGGGATTGGTCCTCTTTTGAGCTTTCCTTCGGCACATCCCGGACATACACCTTATTTCTCTACTCGGAATTCGAGCATCCCTGTCACCATTTGTCTTACATCGGGTAGAGCTTTATAATGAAGGTGGGTAAACCTCCGATGCCAAAGTTCAGACTAAAGAGATGTGTCACAAGACATGACACCTAACGGACTTCCATCGACCTGATATAATGAATCAACTCGAAACCCAAGAGTGATGGCATCTTTAACATTATTTTTCCATACATGTACCTTGCCATCGCTGAAGGTTATCTTGTAGCCTTTGTCTTCCATTGCCGAGATGGACACCAGGTTCTTTTTGAGGTCAGGTACATATAATACATCCTGTAAGTGGATCGTATTACCTTGATTCAATTTAAGAGAGACATTGCCTACACCTTTCATAGGATATTTCATATTATCTCCAAGGACAATTTCCAGGTTAGTTTCTTTCTCTATTAGATTATGGAGAACTTCTTTGTAACTAGTGAAATGCCTTGAGGCACCACTATCAATGAGCCAAATTCCCATTGAGTCCGAAGGAGCAAAGGTAGATAATATTCATCCTGCTTATTTTCAACAATGTTGGATTCATACGTGGAATTTCTAGCCTTCTTGAATGGTTGCCCTCTTTCGTGATTTCCAGCACTCCTTTTACCTTTGTTATGATCTATGTTGCAGGAAACGTGGTATAGAGGTCCGTTTCCGTACGGAAACAGGTACGAAACGTGGAAACGCGTTTGGTACGGCCGTGAAACGCGTTTCCGACCGTACTGCCACGTTTCTCGAAACGGAAACGTGGCCAGTACAGCCGGAAACGCGTTTTAGGGCCGTACGACCCACGTTTCCTCATTAACTTGTGCTTTTTTTTAATTTACTTTTAGGGTATGTTAGTGACTTCTTGTTGCTTCTAGATGCGTGTCTAAAGTTATAAAAGTGAATTTTTGCCCTAGTGTTGATATGCAGTTCATCAAGAAGTTTGAGGGATATGCAGTTCATGGTAATGTTAAATTCTTAAAGTAAAAGTGATATTCTCCTTTATTTTTCATTTTCTTCCTTTTACTTAAATTTTTAACATTACCATGAAATGACTCAGGGTGTTTGAGAGTGGTTTCGTCCTCATTGGATTTCATATGGAGAAAGTAGAATTTTAGATCTCACTCAAAATCCAGCAGACTTATTTGTTTTTCAGGATTTCAGGATTGGAGGGATTGCAATGTTTCCATTGGATTTTATCATATACTAGGGTATGGAACTTGTATTTAATCATGAGAACCAAGCCCTCTATGCAGGGGAAACTCCCAATAATCAAGATCATGTAGGGTACTAGGGTATGAAATGTGTATTTAATCAAGAGCACTAAGGTCGTTCGACTATGTAGGAGGAAACTCCCAATACAACAGTGGTCCTTCTAAAGAATGGGATGTGGATGCAGAAAATCCTGATTTGGATATCTCTCTTGCAGCGTTATAGT